>JAOBRG010398766.1:0-10173 GCA_027574985.1 Umimayanthus nakama | reverse complement strand
TTTTCATGTAAAGATCTTTCATGGAAATTGGACAGATAAACAGAGCTGAATTCTAGAAGATCTGATTTCATGTCATGTTGAAATAAAACAAGTAATACTAGCGTAGACGAATCAGTGAAAGCCCAGCTTCGACCAATAAAGATGGATGATTTTTTAAATGCAATTCAGCGTTACAGCACAACTGCTCATCTTAAACCGTAGTAAGAAAAGTGACTCAACTTGCAGCTTGTACAAGGTTCGATCGCAGGGCCATCGGAATGAAGAACCTAAACATGAGGAGATCTGATCCAAATTACTTTAGACTAGAAGAGAACTAAATTTGGTTTATGTTTTATTTGAGCCACTGGTTACGGGCATGCTCAGATTATAAGAAATTCGATTTGACCTCTGAAAGTGATTTTTTGCGAAAGATTTTCAATTATGCAACTCAGATATCTCTATGTTAGTTGACGTAATTTAAAAATTGATTCGTTCATTTAAATAAAAATAGAAAAGAAAAGTAAAAAAGAAAAAAATATCGTCGGAGAAAATGTGGTCAGGACAGGGGTCGATCCCAAGCACGGCACGCAGCCGAATCAATTTCGATTGAGTTGCAAAATTAGAATCCTACAAGGGAGCCACGATAGCCTGCGTAGCTGGTGGTCTTTTGAAAAGACGGAAGATTCGATGAAGGGAATTCGATTTCTGAATATATCGAATTCGTTTCGTCGAATTTTCCATCTTCTCACAAGACCGCCAGCAACGCAGGATGCGCGCCCTGGTAAAAACAGTAATGCTCTACTCTGAGAACGAAGTATTCCATTGGTCAATAAACAATAACAGTAAAAATAACTTATACTTTTTAACAATAAGCTATTGTGTGTTTCTTTACGGTTGGTCAGTTTTAGGCTAAAGGTTTTTGTTATTGGTATTGTGTTTTTATCCAATGGGATCTTTCGTTCTCAGAGTAGAGGGCGACTCGGTAAAAATATCCCGCATCCCGCTAAACATATGTTGGACCCTCCGCTTACACATATTCTCGTAGCACTCATTACCATTGGTAACTTCCAGTATAACGTTTTTTACATTGTGACAGTTGCTACTGGAAATTCGCCGTACCATAGACCTTTTTCATAATATGCCCAGCGACCATAAACAATAACTTCAAGTCGAGGTGAAGCTCCGAATTTTCACGCACTTGCTGTATTAGCGTCAAACCAGCCTCGACTCAAGTTTAGTTTATGGTCACTGGATTGTATTATGAATGTGGTCTATGTCTCGTATAAAGGAAATTAAGAAGGAAATGACAACACTTATGTATTCCATGCTGTAAGGGGAAGAACTGGGACTGGGGCATGGCTTACGGTCCTGAGGCTCTTTACTTCGCGATTGTAACTAGTGTTTTGTTTTTACTTTTGGTATCAACTTTTTTGGTAAAAAGTCGATATGTCGCAGTTTTCTAAATTCTGATACTTGAATGAGTTTTTTTTTTTAAAGAATCACCCTTGTTGTAAATGGCACCTTGCAAAAAGCTCAAGAGCGAATTTTTTAGCTTACTATAAACGTGTATAGAGCTAGGCAGAGTTGTTGCAAGTAAAAATGGTTATGTTGAAGACACCTGTATGATAAAAAGACAGGGCTCTTACGGCTTCAGAAATTCAAAAATCCAGGGTTTCCAGGCCTGTTTTTTCCGTTTTTTTCAAAAGCATTCCCTGGGCTCTTGAAGCCCAGAATGAAAGTAACGTTCACAGTGAATTGTTTAAAAATAACATTTTTAAATGTTTAAATACTTAATGCAATCACGTGCACTGCAAAGCAACAACGTGCTCCAAGTGCATCATTTGAAAACTTAGCAGTGTTTTTTACTCGATTGTTAGTTGTAGTAAACTTAACAAAGTGGACAGTTTCGTGAATTTGTTTTTTCAATAAAGTTCTGCAAGATTTTCCAGGGCTTAATAAAAAAAAATTCCAGGGCTTCTCCAGGTGTTTCCAGGGACTCGAAAACTTTCCAGGGTTTCCCAGGATTTCCAGGGCCAGTACGAACCCTGAAAAGAAAATCTTTGGAGATATTTCCGACTTTTACCAATTTTTGTCTCTACCCGTAAGGCAACAGTCAAGATACGAGTTGCATAGAGTTACCTTCGAAAGGTTTAACTTTACTTTCCAAACATTGTCAATTGATCTCACTACCAGATGGAAGACTAAAATTAAATGGACAAGTTTGCATGTTTTATGGTTTTCATTACAACATTGTTGAAGGTTTTTGATTACACTCGGGTTTTAGAATTTTCAAAATCCTCGATCTCGTCAAGCTGATTTCTTTACTTTCGTAATGTTAAACTTTGGCAGCACTTCCAGCGCGCTCCAAATTTTCCTTCAAGAAAAATCAGTGAGGATCAAATTACCAATGCGCCTAAGTCTGGCAGCACCCCGCTCATACTATTCTCTGTTGCCACAATAGAACTAGTGTTTGGTTTGGGTCCATTTTCCTTGCGTTCTTCCATTTTTCTCTTCTTCTTTTCCTGTTTTGCGAGTTCTTTTCTCTTTTTGTTGCTGAGATTACCTTGTCCGTGTCCTTTTTTGGGACGTGTGACTTTAGGCCTTGCACCCTGATTGTTCTGTACTCGGCCTTTTGGGCTTTCAGGCCTTGTAAGCGAGTCTCTTAGATTCTCAACGAATTCATGTAACGACTCTTGTGTCACCAAGGATTCTTTTTCAGACTGATCGAAGTTAATGCTTTGTTGTGACTTATCAGTATTAGAATCTTGTGGTGTATTTTCATTATTCTCAGGAGAACTAGTCCTTTCTTCATTAACAGTTTCAGAATTTGAGCTAGCTTCTTGACATACGATTAACTCGGGTAATGCTGTGTCACTTGTCAAACTGTCATCATCAAAAGTACCAGTGCCACTGCTGAACACGAGGCCGTGATCCCCTGTAAAGCCCTGCTCCTCCGCAATACACATCAGCTGTAAGACGTAGTTGATGGCAGCGTCGACATTGTAACTATTTTCCTCCAAGCTCTGTGCAACAAGAGCAAAATCCTGAAAATGAAATAAAGAATTCATCCTTTGAATATTGTGGTACCTATCAAAATGGCATATCGTACGCCATTCACCTAGTCCTCACCGCTGACTGCATAAACACCGTTGACTGCATAAACAGCGTGACGAGCACTTAAACTTGAGATAGTTTCAAGTCGTGCTATAACTATAGTGGGTTACTGACAATTACGTTTGGGCCATTTGTACGCGACTAATGTTTTAGACAAAATACGAAATATGTAAACAGCAAAACATTTATGCTCGATTCTTAGCTTAGTTGCAAAGTTCTAACCAGGCAGGAAAGGGTTTTGAGCTGTTCTTATCTAAGACGCATCTTAGCTGCCGTACTAATGAGCCAGTTTGGTCTCACGTAAGTCGTGTCTTAGCTCAGTTGCGTCTCATTTTTATCTCGTATAAACCGCCTTGTATCTAGTTGACACAGTTCAAGTATTGACTTCAATGTATCTATTGTTGCTATTATTATTATCACTATTATATTAAAAGCATATTCATGTATGCTGAAAAAAGATTTCCTAAGTATTTGAAACAGGACCATACCACCAACTTGATGTCCAAAAAAAGGAAGATACACAAGAAATTCAAAATCTTTGACTGGAACTTCAAATCGGGGAGGTTTTTATCAAAAAATTGACGGTAAATGTTACTTTTCAATTTTTCATTTCGGAGCTTTTTTGAGTCTCTAAAATCGATCAGTCAAACAATTGCAGTCATAGAATTTACAAAAAGTGCATACAAGCGACCACAAGTGTGAATACCTTACACCCAGTGGCTGCCATTACTGTTTGTTCTGCCTCAGGTGGGCGAGTGTCACCATTGTACGCAGCATACTGATCACAGGCTGCCCAAACAGGGGTGCCACTCTGAGCTGTTGTGTAACATGGTCTTGATTTTTGTTTTGCGTTTCCTTTCTTACCCTTCGTCTCTGCAGGTGGCTGTGTCTGCAGGTGCAATTATCACAATTTGTTAAGCCTTAAAACTGGCCGGCTAACACAGACAAGGGGGGGGGGGTCAATGAGCCCCTCACCAAGATTTTCAAAAGGCCACATAGATTTTTTAGCGAAATGACTTATTTATTGTTAGAACAGACACATATACATATATTATAAGGCCTGCCAAAATAACTTGACCAAATCAATTTAAATCTTCAAAACGCAATCTTAGACAGATAGTAAAACAATCAACCAATCATCCAAATACAAACAATCAAGTATATATATAAGCAAAGATTTTGAACTTTATTCTAATTCTAATTGTTACTTGGTACAATTATACACACTGAGACACATTAAGAAAATTATGATATTAAATTACAACTTACTGTACACTTGAAATTGAGTCTAACTTGTGCAAAGGACCCCCAGGTAATCCACCATTGCCTGATTGGGGCTAGTTCCTCATAAAGCATTATTATTATAATGTTAATTGAAAGTTTTTTGATCTTGCTAAATATTACTTTGAAAATACCAACCTTAATCTCAGATGGATATTGATTGTGATAAGGCCAGGCTGGGCCATCATCTGTGTCACTAACACTCCTAACCGATGAGTAGTGATCCCCATTGTGGTACGACAGGTGCAGCTCCAGCACTCTGCCTGTCCGTGAATACTGGCTCCCACTGATCACCCATCGAGGTTCATTCAGTTGGTGAATATTCACATTGACTCCATTGTTACGAGCAAATGCCACAATGCTGTCATTGCCACCATAAGTACCCAGCTGGGACAACTCTTTTACTAGAAACAGAAATGTTTCAACTAAGTTAATCTAAGCAGTATAAGCAGTGTCTAGTAATCATTTAAAACATTGATCACTACAATGTAACATGCTATAATTACACCTAATGTAAATATCATTAATTATTTTGTGGTCAACAGTTATAAAAGAACCAACCTTAAAAATGAAAGTCATTTTCTTACCGAATGCTAGATGCCACTAGATGCCTACCCTGTTTGAAAGCTGCAAGGTCAAAAAGACCACGTTTTAAACTAACACAGTGGGTGTCTATTTGAGAAAGTATCCTACATGTACAGTTGGTAAAAAAAGAAGGCTTCTTGTAAAAAGTCTCTAATAAGAATGTTGCCACAAAGTACATACTGTATAAGCTGCTGTTTCCTTCTTGGGTAATGAAAGTACTGGAGAGCTACTCTGATTAAATGAAGGCATCTGCATAATTATGTATCTATGAAAAAGGAAATCTGTTGTTGTATATTGAATACTGCTTAACACAAGGCACTCCATTGGTTACCAGCCTGATACATGTAATTCCGCCCATTTTGATAGTCGATATCTACATGACTAGTAAGTTAAGTTGTCCCATATACTGATTTAGAACATGAAAGTTTGTTTTTAATACTAACAGTGCTTATCAAAAGTGACATTATCTTCCACAAAGGGCTCAAAGTCCTCACGATGCTCCTTCATGTATCTGACTGTCTCCCTCCTGTGCCTGCCGTGACTTGTGTGGTCACCTTCCAGCTGATCTCCAAGGGCCCGGAATAAACAGTTCCTGCAACAATGTAATAGCTGTCAGTAGTCTCATCTTTGTCTGCTCTCATAACTGGCTACAACTCAAAATATCAACTATACCCCAAACAATACAAGCACAATACAATTTTCAGCTTACTCACCAACACAGCAAAAACAGTTTTTTCAAAAGTACTGTTCATTCCAATTGTTCAACTGTTTAAGTTAGATAACACAACACAAAGAACAAATTTCATAAATTGCAATTGGTATTGAATTTAAATAGAAAAAAAAATTGAATGACATGTGCAGATATATTTTAATTAGTGGTTTGATTAAATTCACCTAATCTATATGTATTCTGTTACAATACTATGAATTATCATTTTGTTTTGGGCTGCTGCATAGTGATGAATACCGATGAGATTTAGCTTTTCACACATGTATCAGATCATTTATATCTGTAGTTTACAACTGATACCATCATGTGAATAGAATAGGTGTGTTTCTGACACAACTGGGATGGGACAGCCTAGCCCACTCAAATACATACTAGCATGCACTCAGATTGTATTTATTCGGTCAGCTTCAACTTCCACACACTCATTCTTTTTCTTACATCAAGGCAGTAGCACATTGCTCAAGCCTTGACTAGTGGTTTGTAATTTAGATTATTATTACTAATATTATAACAATTACTATTGATCTTAAACTCCATCTGATTGCAAAGTTTTGTTATTTATGTAAACTCTGTAAAAATGCAATAAAAAGCATGTGACAAAATTTTCCTTTGATAGCTGAAAATATTTGCATGTATAGTTTATTACCGTTTCATTGCATCTTTCCAAAACACTGGACATGCGCAGTACTTAGAACAAACAGATTGGAATTTTTACTGACAACAAAAGAATCAGACAAGTGACCAGGTTGGTAACATGGGTTTCAAGTTATATTCTATAATTTTCTAAATGTTTCTGAAGACTGACCGATAATCAAACAATTTTTGCAGGAATTTTTTTTTTTTGCAATTTGGCCAAAAACCCTATATGTATGCAAACTAAAAGAAGTTTGGAATACACAAAAAATATACAAAATAATGAGTATGTTTTCAATTGCTGACAGGCTGCTTAAGTTACTGTTGTGGAAATATCCTGGGTAAGTTTCATGTAGTGACAAAACAATGACCATTGTACATAAATTATCACTAAGTTTTGAACAAATGCATTTGGCATTGCGATCGGTTTTTCTTCACATGACTAACACTGTGTTTGTAAGTATACTTTCATTTTTGTAAGTCACTGTGTGAAACACTGCTAACAGTGATATTACTTCAAAGGCAAAATTGTTTTAAAATACCCAACGGAGGGCTTACCCATCCCCTAGGATGTCTTTGATCTTCAGACCCAGCGCTTGCAATTGGTTTGAGAAGCTCACAAAGTTCTCATCGTGTTCCAGATATTCCTTGATTTTTCTCTCTTTTTTCAAAACGTTTCGCCTGCTTCTCTCATCTCGCTTTCGCTCCAGTTCCTCCTTTCGTTCTGTTCTTGTGCATTTCTTGTTCCCTTTCGCCATATGCTACGTTGTTGATAAAGGTCGGAACAGCTGTGCCAGTTTCTTGAGGCACTAAAAAACCTCATTTATATAACTAACAACGTCAATGTTTTTCTGTGTTTGGTGGTCTTTTAAAAGATTTTTCGTTTTCCATTTTGTGGTGCAAATTTGACTGCTGGCCAGTATGACTGCATGTTCAGTGTTATTCTTGGAACAGTGTGTTCCATATATGGAGTTGGCGCGCTTTTTTGTGTTCGTTCAATCTGGGTGCGTTTATTTTCGATTTGTCTTCATCAGTCATTCATATTCAGTGCTGGCTGTGATGCTGGTGATCTAGTGGCGATTTCAGGTAAGATTTCGCAGCGAACAAGAGGGTTTGCTATACCTTCCTGCAGAAATCTAGGTCAGAGACTTCTGTAGTTTAGATGAGATCTTTCATACCGCCTCGAAGAACGTCTGGCAAGTTAACATGTCCGAGACGTAGAAGCAAGGTACTAGTTTCCAGATGTATTTCTAAGAATTTGCAGAACTTGTGCGTTGCCACTGTCAGCCAGAGATTTTTTCAGTTTTAGCTTTCCAGGCCTGCCAGCAGAGATCTCGGTCGGGGTACTGACTATTCTGTAGATTATGTGAGAGCTTTCATTTTGCTTCGAGGAGAAGATCGACAAGATCTGGCAGTTTGAGAAACCTAGCTATTCTTAGCAGACGGATTCGAGGGTATAACTATAAGTCCACATTTCTCAGAATTTGCAGAACTTGTATTACTAACAGCCAAAGGTTTTCTCAGTTTTAGTGTTCCAGGTAATTTGATAAAACTTACTCGTTTCCATTGCTGGGCAAAATATCAATGAGTACATATACAATACATTATTTTCCAATTTGAGTTAATAGGCCTAGTTTAGACATCGTGCTTTCACCGCACCGAACTCAATAGGCGAGTTTCAGTTTTTGTTATCAATGATTCTGGTAGTTTGCTTTTGGCTATTGAGACAAAGATTTCTTTGTGTGAGGCCTCAAAGGTGTTCAGAATTGAATAGGTTTGTTGATAAACATAACATCACATGAAACTCGCCTATTCAATTTGGCGCGGTGTCTGGCATACCCTGGGTTCCAGATTTTTACCCTTTTGGGGACCTACCCTACCCCCCATAAGTTTTTAGAGTTGAAGATTTTCATTGGTTTTGTGAGTGAACTGGGTTGCTGCAGTGGCAGAAACACATTCAGCTGTGTTGTTTTGGACTTCAGCCATTCGCAGCAGCTTCCGTATAAAAAATTTTGAACTAAAAAATCAAGTTAGTTCACTTAAAACAACTGTTTCTTTTCTCAGGGCTTCTCCCAACTAGGAGTCCAAAATCTTGCTGGCTCTTCCTATTAGTCCAACGAATTCAACACATCTCTCCGTTTGCAACTTTTCGTCTTGTTGTCCATTTTAGTTTTGGTTTTACAAAGATGTTTAGCAAAATTTGCCAATGAGAAAGAAGAGTTTATATTTAAGAGATTTTTCAAAGTTTTGAAAGAATATTTAACTAGTTTAAATTAATTGTTTTCAGAACTGGAGTATTTGTCCATAAACATATGACAACAATAAAAAAGCATTGACAGCGTGCCGGGTCAGGAAGGGCTTCGCGCACGGGAAAGAGCTCATGAACAAGGACCAGAAGTAAATTTGGTCTTGCATGGCAACCGCGTTACGTAGCAGCGAGATAGTGTAATGGACCCTTATGACAGAAGGTCTATCAGACAAATCATTTCATGTCAGGTCAAATGTATTAAATATTTTACTTGTGGTTTGCAGTTTGTAGTGATCAATCTTCATTACGCTCAGATTCTGTAACAGACTGAAGTACATCGAATTGTTCATAATATTAACTTTAGTAAAATGTCTCTTGTCTTTTTGTAGGTTCAGTCAAACTATAACACTGCAGAAATGGTTAACTGATCTATAACAATGCAGAATAGCTCAAGATCTCGGTCACCAGAAAATGGTTACTTCAGTTCAGATGAGCAGTTTACCAGTGTTCTGCCTGAACGGGTTCAAGGGTTAGGTAGGCGAGACCTGGATGATAATGGTGTCAGAAACTGGCAAGAACAAGCAAAACTGCTTCTAGACAACCATTACCCTGACTGGAAAGACTTGCAGTCATCATACATGGTTCCTGCAGCGTTTGAATACAATTCAGCCAATAACATTTGCAAAGGTGAACATACTGAAAGGTATGTCTATGAGTTGCTGCAAGAGTTTGGAGAAAAGTATGAAGAGCCTATGTTTGTGATTCATTCTCACAAGTTCAAGGAACACATTCATTCTGCCAAGAGTGGAACACCCTATAAAAATTGGGTTAAAGGAGAACATGATTTTGTAATCATTCACAAACATTATGGACTGATTTTTTTGCAAGTAAAGGCAAGATCGGAAAAGAATTATCTGAAAGTCTTTAAAGATGCTCAGTCGCAAATTGAAAAGGACCAAGAAGCCATGAAAATATTCGTCGAAAAACAGTTTGGTGCCAAGAACAAGTCAAAACTAGATGTCGGGAAAGCCGTGTACCACTACCCAGGATTTGTAGTAATGCCAAACTGCCCACGACCATTGCAAGACACTGCAGTTTCTCACGATAATGGTCTATTTAAGGAAGATTGTAATAGAGTAGAGTCATTACGCTCTTGGTGGGATACAAAGGTGGCAAATCCTAGCGCAAATCCAGTTAATAGAGAGATCTACAAACAGTTTGTTATCAGGTAACACTTTTGAACATGCTACTCACTCTGTTTAGGCAAGCAATATTAATAATAAAAATACTTAGAATATAATAATAAATAATAATAATAATAATAACAATATTAATAGCAATAACAATAACTTAGTACTACATGTATGTACATACATACACATAGTATTTCATTACTGCTATTATTACTGTTTATTTTATTATTACTTCTACTAGTACTACTACTACTAGTAGTAATAAATATAACAATATAAATAATGTCATAATAGTCGCTAAAATTGATAAAAATTCTCAATTCCCTGATGATGACCGAGAAATGTGGTATCTGAACACACGTAAAAATACGATATTTTTACATGTGAAATTATAAACCAATCCTATTTCA
>JAOBRG010398755.1:0-10173 GCA_027574985.1 Umimayanthus nakama | reverse complement strand
TAATGGTAGTGATATTGATGATGGTAATGATAATGATAATGATAACGATAATGATAATGATAATGATAATGATAATGGTAATGGTAATGGTAAAGATAATGGTAATGGTAATGATAATGGTAATGATAATGGTTATGGTAATGATAATGATAATGGTAATGGTAATGGTAATGGTAATGGTAATGGCAATGATAATGGTAATGGTAATGATAATGGTAATGGTAATGATAATGATGATGGGAATGCAATGATAATGATAATGGTTTTGGTAAAATTAATGGTAACGGTAAAGGTGACGGTAACGGTAACGGTGAAGGTAATGGTAATGGTAATTGGTAACTTTAATGGTAATGTTCATGTAATGATAATGGTAGTGATTACTGAAATGGTAATGGTAATGGTTTTGATGCTAATAATAATAATCTTTAATCTCAGAGCAAATCTCACTGGAACGAAGTGATTCTCGGGGAAGTCCATAAGAAGTGTAATAGATACATAACATAAAATAAAAGTACAAATTAAATTTAAAGAGTTAAGAATTAAAATAGAAATTAATTGCTACTACACAAACGCTGACCTTTAGACTATATTTTAACATTTGTAAGGTAGAATTTTGTCTTAATTCATGGTTTCTTTTCGGGCTGCCTACCATCATTGAGAAACACTTATACTTTAGTATTATTTATCTATTATTATCATTTATCTTTCGACTAATATAATAGCTTTGATTTTGTAAGAATTATATTTTGTAAACTCTTTGATGGCATAGAAAATAAATTGATTGATTGATTGAATAGATTATTCCTCTCTGTAACACTTGGGACAGCCTTCTCGCTAGCAATTTCTTGAATCTACTCGTTATCGTTGTTTATAACATTGTAGTTATTGCCGTCTTACTATTTGGTCAATGGCACTATAAATGTAACCCTCACAATTCTTTTAGATCCAACGAGGCCAAGTATCAGAAGGCCAGACAAGAGCAAAACCATCTTCTTTGTTGACGGTAGCGTTATCACGGCAACGGTTGGAGATAACGTGACAGCCACTCCAAACACCACCATCCATGTCACGTGTCCATCCACCGGTGTACCAAAGCCGCAAGTCAGATGGAGCAGAGAAGACGGGAAGTCATTTAGTGCAGTAATTTTCGACAATGGCACACTGGTGCTGCCGAACAACGCGGCCAGCGGTCGATACACCTGTACTGTTATAAACAAAGATGGAGAAGACAGCGTTTCTTCGCAGATTAATATTATCGGTGAGCTATGTAGTGTTATAAAAGGCATCAACAAGTAATTACGAATTTTCAGGCTTACATAATAGTCCTAATTGCTGATATCTCAGTTTTAATTTTTTGAAAAGAAAAAAATATGAATCAGCGACAAAGTACCTGCATTAAAAACGATTCATAAATATTTTGATTATTTTTAGATGATTTGGAACGAAAAATGATGGGGGTGAGTTGATAATTTGGATGTAAATTTCTTTTTTGTAGTTTTAAGGTAAGTTTAAGATTGATTTTTGGAGTTGATATTTATAGGACGAGCGTCAGCTCGTATGCTATCCGAGGAGGGACACTTGGTCGCCTGGGAACAGTTTTTTATTGATTTCTAATGAAATGATTCCCGTTCAAGTCTCTCCTCCAATTCTCTTAATCACGACCAAAAATTGACTTGTTTCTCCCCCTTGAGAGCTTGCTCACATCTTTCTTTCTAGTGCAGTTAATTTAATTATTGAAAGTTTAGTTTTGGCGATTGTGTTTTGGTAATTAGTGTAGAGAGCATGTACTGATTCTTTTCTAAAATGTTAGCGTTTTATTTCCATTGCTGTAACATCCAAACAGGAAACACTACGACGTTTAGAGTGACAGTTTATGACGTTTTTAAAATGTGCACCAGAAAACA
The DNA here is from genome assembly GCA_027574985.1 of Umimayanthus nakama. NCBI lineage: Eukaryota > Metazoa > Cnidaria > Anthozoa > Zoantharia > Parazoanthidae > Umimayanthus > Umimayanthus nakama. The sequence continues at coordinate 8,269 of JAOBRG010398755.1, read as the reverse complement.
AATAGTCCCGTAAAACAACAGATTGAAACCGATTTGACTTTTCCTCAGAGCCGAAGAAACCATCAGTTGACTTGCCCAAGGAAGGCAAAGTAATCCCCGTCAGTGATACAACTCCTGTTACCGTGAACGTGGGAAACAACATCACAGTTCTCACTAACAACACGGTACAGATCAAATGTCCGGTCAGCGGTGTTCCCAGACCCAAACTCACCTGGACTCGAGACGGAGAAGAGATCACTTCCGGTGGGAGATATAACATCGATAAGAGTGGAACGTTAATGGTGACTCGGCTGAGTGAAGAAGACAGAGGCTTATTTTCTTGTCAAGCGCACAACAGATTTGGCAATGACTCCCAAACGACTTCAGTTGATGTTGTTGGTGAGTGTTTTGTTTTCTTTTTTTGATCAACAACGCGATTATTTTTACTTTTTTGTGGTTGGTTTTGGGGTTGTTTGTTCTAGGAAACCAAATATCATAAATGCATGTTTACCTGCTTCTTGTCGCTATGCCGAAATAAAGAAACAGCCGCCAAGTGTAAATGGCGTGTAGATTCTATATGCTGTAAAGCATCCAGAGTGAAGCAGACCCAAACTCCATTCACATAATTTGTTGACGGGATGGGGAAGGGATCCGAAAGGGAAACATTGTGATATTTACATTATGTCCGTTGATTGAATAGAGCTAATTCAAAGATTTGACGTGTACAAATTGTACGAAAACGTGGTATAATTACGGTGCGTAAATACGATACAGTTTAGAAGTCATGTTTAGATTACACTGATACACACTTCATGTCGCTAATCCCTTGGACAGTACAATCGGTTACATTCATGTCAACACGGAAAGTGACATGTTTTTCCGTTTCTTGTGTCATTCTAGTTATCATATAGTTCGATACTTTGGTTTTGCTCGCGGTGCCTAATGATGAATTTTATATTGCTAAAACAATTTACTTTATCAGCGATAGTTTCTTTAATGGTAGTGTAGATGTTTCGTATTTAGCGTTGAAAGTGTAATTCTCATAAAGTTTGTTATCCTGGTTTTAATAGTGCTATGGTTGATGCTCAATATGCCAAGTGAGTTGCCATCGTTCATTGTTTTATAGTGACAGTACATTGTTGCGTTTTTTCTGACGCAACTCAGAGCTCATTGTCACTTGGTATATCGAACATAACCCCGTGATATTAATACTGAAAAAATGTACTCCAATAACACTTATTTCTTTAATGGTACTGTAAATTGTTCTCAACAAAGAAGTCGAACCAGTGGTTGAGCATCAAATATACACAATAATTAACGCAAGGAATCCTGGTTGAAAATGTTAGCAACCAAGGTGCTTTGCAACTAGAAACTTTAGATCTTCAACGCTATGCCCAGACTAGGTTGCTGCTTTGCTATTCCGCTACAAGCTTGCTCTCTACCGCAGCGTTTATTATCTTACAAGAGCAGCATTTGTATTGTCCATAAAAATTAAATAATCAGTGTTCAAATGGGTTACCTTCTGTGAGGCAACTTGGCGAACATCGCTAAGATACTTTAAGAATTTTTGCTAATACTCTATCAAACACAAGCACTTAAACCCAAAACCAACGCCGCGGATTAAAACCTAATGCCTAAAATCGACGTGGTGACGTAATACAGTTGTCATAAGCTTTTTTCAACTTTATAAAGTGTTATCCCAGCATTGATGCAAAGACAATAATATTTGACAGAAAATAGACGCATCAAAATTACAATGCTGCTTGTAAATCTTTTTTACCTTTTTTGACGTCGTTGATCTCTTAAAGCACAATCCTTTTTTCAATAGACCCGATCGGAGCAAAGATTGATAGGCCTGAGAAGAACATTAACATTCCCATTGGTGATGGTGGCCCTGTGTTGGCAAATATCGGTGATAACGTGACAGCCCTTCCTAACACAACTGTTCGTATCACGTGTCACGCAAGCGGCACACCCAAACCCGTTGTCACGTGGATGAAATATGGACAGCCACTTACTTCGGAACATGATATAATGATCGACAGTGATGGCACCCTGACACTACCATCAGTCAAGATTGAAGAAAAGGGACGCTACACGTGTTCCGTTGAAAATGTTGTCGGAAAGGACACTTCCTCTTCACAAGTTGACGTTGTCTGTAAGTCAGAACATGTTTGTGTTTGGTTCATCGTTTGGGTTGATGCAGTTCTGAGAAGGATTGTTGTTTGTTGTGACTGACGTTTTGACGACTTGTGTGGAAGCTATCTCCAGAGTCAGTGACATCAACAATCCACCTCAGGGCTACATCCACCCGGCCGGACGATCGACCAACAACAAACATTGACTCAGCTGGTTTCAGACCTTTCACTGTAGTAAGTTAGAACACGAGGTTCTCATGTGGCCTCACCATTATATTTAAATCAAAGCTACAATTTGGAAAAGTTGTGAAATGGTGTTTGCCTGCGGTTCCTAATTAAATCTTAATTGTTGTTACGTCATAAATAAATTAGCTAAGCAAAGGTTCCTCGCATAAAAAAATACCTGTTAACAATTCGAGATCGTAAAGGGTCCGGTTGACCCCGATTGATTCTTGGGCTGTTCGTAAGATTTATGGGCAGTAACAAATATACAAAGATTTGCTTTTGTGTACAGTAATTCCTAAACGTCACTAAAATCCATTTTGGCAAAATAGAAATTTTGTGTCTAAATACATATTTTATAGAAGAAGTTTAGATATCATTTTGTTCAACTTTCAAAAGTTTATTGTCTACAATTTTAGGGATCACGGTGACAAACTCCCAAACTTCGCGTGTTTAGTTGATTAGTTGATTACTATAAGTCATTACGCATCTAAGGTTACATTCGTGTGATATGAATAACTTTTACCAGTTTCAAATTAGTAAGTATCGAGACAGGATTTGAAAAAGTCCCCACAATGTAAAATTACTCTTCTTCAATGTACAGTACCTGTAAAACCATCAGTCGATGTTCCAAAGAAAGGCAAAGTAATACCGGTGACTGATACAACTCCTGTTACCATGAACGTGGGAGACAACATCACAGCTCTTACTAACAACACAGTACGGATCAAATGTCCGGTCAGCGGTGTTCCTAAACCCAAACTCACCTGGACACGAGATGGGGAGGAGATCACTTCCGGTGGAAGATATAACATCGATGACAGTGGAACATTATCATTAAGCCGACTGGACAAAAGGGACAGCGGATTATTCTCTTGTCAAGCGCAGCAAAAGTTTGGAAAAGACTCGCGATCTAGTACAGTAACTGTCGTTGGTGAGCTAGTTTATTTAACTTTTTTTCTTGTAGTTTTCGAGGTTTCGATGTCAACGTTTTCCTTTAATTTGATATTTGCTTTCAGACTGTTAATACTTGAAGCTGCAGCTTTTCAAGAAACTTCAAAGGCGAAAAATATTTTCCCTAAATTATCCCTTTTGTTAATCTTTAACTTATTCATATCAATCCTAACTTTCAATATCAAACCTAATTTTCAATTTTTTGAAACTGGCTTATATAGTAAGAGCTCTAGTTTGTATGTCAAAGGTACGAAAAATTTCTTAAGTGCCAACAAAACCTTAGCATGAAAATTACGTACTAGGTTAAGTGTTTAATATGGAGCCTAAGTAACTAGGACGTGAACGGTAGCAAGAACGTTACCAAATAACAAATGTATTACAATATACAATACCTTAAGGTGGAAAATGGATCCAGCTGGCCAGCTTTTCATCATCGTGTTTGGAATCAGTAACTCGATTTTTGTGTTTTAAAGACAACGTGAACAGCAACGTATGAATATTTAATTTTCGATCTTTGGATGCGCAAAACAAAAAGAAAAGAATGAGTTACACAAAAAAGAAAAGGTAAATGAGACATTAATATTCTAGTAGCCATCTTCGTTAGTCTTCATGCACTGCTTGACAAGCTCTCAAATATAGTCATGAAGTGTACTATTGCCTATTTGTTGAAACAGATCCGACTGCACCAACTATCAAGAAACCAGACAAAGCCAAGAATATTCCCGTTGGTGACGGAAGCCCAGTGCTAGGTACTGTTGGTGATAACATAACCGCACTCCCCAACACAACCGTCAGCATCACGTGTCCAGCCAGTGGTGTGCCCAGTCCCCTGGTCACTTGGAGCAAAGACGGCCAAGCATTTGATACTGATGACGATATTACCATTGATGGCGAAGGCACGCTGATAATAAGATCTGCTACGTCAGAGGACAGGGGTCGATACACTTGCACTGTGAAGAATAGGGATGGACAGGACAGTGTCTCTTCACATATAACTATCATTGGTGAGTTCAAAGTGTTCTGCTGTAGGATAATAGTTAAACACATTTCTACAAGCTTGTATGCCAAACCTATAGTGACGTACCCGTGGGAAAGACTGGGTTTTGTTTTTCGCCTAAGAGTTTCAGTGCTAAATCGAGAACAAACAGAACCGAGTGATTCCAAAGGTGGACAGGTTTTTGTCATTTTCTCTTCAGCAAAATAGATTTAGTTTAGCACAGCATCACTCATGGCCTCGCGTGATGCACCTATCAATGTTATCCCGGGGGAGGAAGGGGGGGGGGGCGGGGGGATTTTGATGAGACATTCAGGAGTGTCTTTTGACTTTATGGAATCGCCTCAGGGTGTGGATATTTGATTTTTCCCTTTCCCGAGGTTGGGCAGTTTTGACCGTAGCATATATCCCAGGAAGACTGGGTACGAGTTGTTTTGTTTCAAGATGGCGGCGATTGCTGATTTTGTTTAGATAGAAGAGCTATGTATTTATGACTATTTGATTTTGTGGAGTTGATTGGAAGAATGATTTCTGTTTTTTGTAGTTTTTCTTATTACTTAGCGACGTACAGATTTTTTGTCTGGTTAGGTCGTGGTGAGTGCCTAGAATGAATAGCATTGCCTCTGGGTAGGAGCAATTGACATAACTCCCCTGTCCTTAAGTGGGGATTTTTGTGCTTTTTGACAAAACAACGTTATCCCGGGGGAGTGGTTTTTGACAAAAATTTTGGACAAGATGTCAAAATCCCCAACCTAGTCCCCCCCCCCTCCCCCCGGGATAACATTGTTAGGTGCATAAGTTTAAGTTACCAGATAATGGTTTCGTATTTAACAGCAGCGTTGAAACAGAAACCACTAGTTGGTTTATTTGTTCCACTTATAGTAGTTTCAAATCTTTGACAGTTTGTTGTGAACACTCCCTTTGTCCAACTTCTGCAACTATTTTTACTAATAGTTTATGTATTTATAATCGTTCGTTTTCTTGTAATCACTCTGTTTCTCTGATAACTTTAAATGGTTACACCTGTTCTGTATGTTTTATGTTTTACCAATAGCACCCTCAAAACCGACAATCAATGTTCCCGAGAAAGGCAAAGTTATCCCCGTTAGTGATACAACTCCTGTTACCGTGAACGTGGGAGACAACATCACAGTTCTCACTAACAACACAGTACGAATAAAATGTCCGGTCAGCGGTGTTCCTAAATCCAAACTCACCTGGACACGGGATGGAGAGAAGATCACTTCCGGTGGAAGATATAACATCGATGACAGTGGAACATTGTCAGTGAGTCAGCTTAACAAAGGAGACTACAGTCGCTTTGCATGCCGTGTACTGAGCAAACTTGGCGGAGACTCTCGAACTACTATAGTCGGTGTTGTAGGTGAGTCGAACAAAAAGGAAACATTTTTCTTTGATTTGAATGTGCACTGTTCCATAAATTTGACAAAAATCCTTTTTTATCCTTGTTTTGTATCAGATAGACAGACAATTCTTTTGAAAAAGAGAAAATGTTAGCATAAATATTAGTTTATCTTGGGTAACAGTTTAATTAAGTTTTTTTTAATATATGCCATTATCCAAAAAAGATAAATTTTCGCAAAGAGAAATCTTTATTTTATAATAAAGCTCAGGGCAATCCTTTAGATGTAAAGTCAATCTGCTATTAATGAGGGCCCTGAGCACTACTATTCTAAAACTATACAATATACATCAGTAAGATACAAATATAAATACGATTACTATGTACACATAAAATGTTAAAATTCAGTGAGAACATTTTTTAAAAACTCTTTTTGAATAACTCGTGATAAAGAGTGCAAGTCTAGAAGCGCGCGTGTGAACTGTATTATTTCGTTTAAAATAGTATATTTATAAAGGACGATGCCCTCACATGCATCTCGTAATCAGCCTAAAAACAGTTTTATGGCTGCCTTACTCTAGCGTGGGCCATTTCGGGATGTCCAATGCCAGGTAGCTAAACACTGTTCTCGCAATAATTCTGGCTTCCCGGTTAATTTATATATTAATTGTATATTCAAAATTTCTTTGCACTTTTCGTTACTAGTTAATAGTTCTATTCTGTTTTTGAATTTTGTAAAACTATTTCTGTACATCCTTTAACTCTTGACTGCTGACTGAGGTAGCCACGCCTCAAAAGGATAACGTATCCTATTGCCTGTGCCTCTCTGAGCTCCGTCTCAGCAAATACGAAATTTACTAATAAACACGAAAAATAAACACTATGAAGGTAAAGTTAAGAAATTTTAGCATCAGAAATAAGGCGCGATTTACATAAGACACGAACCGGTTCCTTTTACAGAAACAGGCCCCGTTTAAGGTAGCCCACGTTTTAGATAAAAACAACCCAGTCTAGGAGTTGCCACGTTTTGAGGTAAACTCGAGCAGGTCTGGATCCGTTTGTTGGAGAATACTAACATCTAAGACAAGCTGCTTCTGAAATAACAACAGTTAAAAACCCTAGTCCAGGATTCTTGTCGTGCCGTACGTGGTCAGTTGTCAAAATGACTAGTGTGCAGTACTTTGCTTCAAGCTTAAATTTATTTAAGCGTTTACCTTTTAGAAATAAAGCTTAAACTGGTATGCTTAATGATTACTATTTTGTCTATGGTTTGAAGTGCTAGGTGGCCAAATATGGTTTTAACGTTTCCTGAGTAGTTATCATAGAAAGAACATTATGTCAACTCTTGATATATTTGATGAATCCGCCATATGCTCAAATCAACTTCGATCGATTAAATACAAATTAGATTTATAGCTGATTTTTAAATACATCCAAGCTTGAAAATCTTTTGAAGAGAAACCCACACTTGTTTTAATTTTTATTAGATCCTGTCAAACCCAAAATAAACAGGCCTGAGAAGAACAGAAATATTCCCATTGGGGACGGTAGTCCTGTAACAGGAGCTATTGGTGATAATGTCACAGCCCTTCCTAACACGAGCATAACGATCACGTGTTCTGCCACGGGAGTGCCCAGGCCCCTGATTAGTTGGCGCAAGAACGGACAGACTGTCAGCGGTGGAGTGAACATTCTTATTGCCAATGACGGTACCCTGACTCTTCGCTCAGCTGAAATATCTGATATAGGAGTGTACACGTGTGAAGTTAAGAACAGTGGCGGGACTGATAGCATTGGTACACAGATAGAAATAAAAGGTGAGACCCGGTGGTTTATGTCCAACTGACTAAAGTTGCTAAATCTGCTATCGTAGGACACAAATCAAGTAAAGTTTCCTAAACAGACTCCCAGTCGGAGCAGTTTGGGTTTCTTTTCCTTTCTGTCTCGGCTTTTTTTGTACTCTTGTCTTTGGTTGCCTTTTAATACTTTTGTAGTTAGCCTTTGATGATTATCACAATAACTGAAACACACATATGTCCGTAAACAAGAGCTGTTAGTCTCAAAGGCAATCAACCGGTATTCCCTGAAAGGTAATTTATGTTACACGTGACCTATGACGTCATAGGTTCTGTTCAATACCATTTTTTGAAATTGAAGGCGGTGACCATGAATTTTGCACTTTGTCAAAAGAGAAAGCTTTTCTGTGTCAAATTGCATTCGGAAACGCGACACAGTTGGCGTTAAACACTAAAATTTGAGCAAAGTTTGAGAGCTAATATGAAGCTTGATTGTTGAACTTTCACTGAAAAACCACTGTTTTTGATATTCTATTTCTTTAAAATACTGTTTTTTATATCAAAAAAGAAGTTTTAATTTTATTTTGTACCGTTTATTTATCGATATTTTAAGCCAGAAACGTCTCTAAACTTTTCTACTTTGATTAGGAAAATTTTGTAACAATCGAAAACTTTGACAGTTATGGCGTCAATAGGACGTGTTGATGACGTCATAAGCCAATTATAATACACCAAATTAGTAAGTTAATGACTCTCTACTACCTCATCAAACTTTATCTAATTATAATTAATAGTTTTAGAGTCATGGGCCCCGGAACTCTCC
>JAOBRG010398744.1:0-10174 GCA_027574985.1 Umimayanthus nakama | reverse complement strand
CCCCCCCTTGGGCCAACTTGTAACAGTAAATGGCTTGGACTTCCGAGGGTTAATAATGTCTCATATACGTCCCTCAACGCAAATTACAGTACAGCTCGCAAAGAACGTCAACTTTAACTTTATCTCCTACTGACAAAAAGTTTGATAATTTTAGCTTTAGAGAAAATATTTATTCTTCGAGGTCGCAGACATCAAACTGCTTAAGAAAGCCATAAACATTACTAGTCTCGACTAAAACGACAAATCGGTTTAATATCAAATTAAACTGACGGAAAAAACTAGACAATATCAAAGACCCATGGCATGTCTTCCTTCATGATACTTGTGAACTCCCCAGCAAGGGAGGAGTAGAAATCGTAAGTGCTTGGATGCACGACATCAGACTAACCCTTCCTAAGTGGTAAAAACAGAAAAAAAATAAAACAAAATATATATAGACTTTTACACTGCTGACACAAAATAAAGCATTACATATGGCTGCAACGGCTAAAAAGGAGCATAAAAATCAACATTGCTCATAGACTTTGGGTGCCCTACAGTATTCATTTTAATATGTGTATGTCATTACAATGCGCCGGCAACATTTACTTGCTCATGACAAACTTAAATGGTACGCGATCCAATTTTGAAGCATACCAAAGTTTTGGCAAATCAAATTGTTAAACCAAGTATGATTGAGTATAGTTTATGGGCAACTCAACAAACATCGTTACACTAACAGTTCTATCGACTAATCGAACAAATAAACTTGGCTTCGTCAATCGAACTTTGCATTGAGATCAAACGGAAGAAAACAAAAAATCACCAGGCATTTGAGTGAAGTTATCTCATTCATTTCGCTCCGTAGTACCAAGTCCTGCAAAAACTACAAACTTATGTGTGTCAGAAACGCTTCCTGACCCCTTTTCACCTCTTCAACATCTTTCCCTTCCACGTGGGCCGCCATGTTGTTTCCAGCCATACAAGTCAGCGGCGACAAGCAAAAGTCACGTGCACAAGAACGCGCGTGAAGAAACTAGAGCGCCCGGATTACACTGTCGAGCGCAGGGCGAGCTGAAAAAGAATACGCTAGCAAACGAAGCGCGCGGAAAGTAAAATAGACCATGCAAGCTACATATAGAGCACGCGAACTGCAAATGAAGCACGCGGAATGGGAAATAGAGTACGCGAATCCAGTGATGACCCTTGGTTTGCTTTGAAGTGGGATTGCGTACCATTTAAACTTGACCGTAAGTAAGTAGTACATATGGGGCATACCCGTGCAACCCCCGGCCAAGCCTTGCACAATAGCATATATTACTTTGCTGTAAAATCTTTTTCAAACTGTCGTAAAGTTTTGTTAAACACACGCTTTGTTCATGTGCCACAGCCTTCAACAAAGAAGTCACGTGCGCGGATTGCTCTGAGGAGCGCGAGGGCTTTAAAAGAAAACCCAAAAGTATTGAAATGTGTGTTGCAACTGGAGCACACGAAAAAAAACAAGCGAACTGCAAACGAAACACGCTGAGAAAAAAAGTATAACGTAAACTGCAAATAGAGCACGCGTAGTGGAAAATAAAACACGTGAGCTGCAAATAAAGCACGTGACTGCAAATATAACGCGCGAACTGCAAATAGAGCGCGCGACTGCAAATAGAGCACGCAACTGCAAATAGAGCGCGCGAAAAAGAACTTGATAGGGAGTACGAACTGCAGATAGAACAGGTTATACTGAGGTAGACCACATGAACTGCAAATAGGACACGCGAATTGCAAATAGAGCGCGCAATAAAGAACATGATAAAGAGTGCGGAATGGAAATCGGAGCATGGAAACTACAAATGGAGCACGCGGAATCGAGACCAGAACATGCGAATGCAGAGATGACCCTTATGGACCATCGTACTTATTGGCCACGGTTAATATTCGTTTTTACCTGCGCAATAATAGCTAGCTTTTCTAAATAAAATGGTACGGTGATACTTCATCAGTTAGAACGAAAAAAAAATTAGTAACTATAAATAAAAAGGTACGGCTACTCACGTCTCACGTTCTTGCTGCCTTTCCACGGCCCTCTCCAACAGCAACTGAACTAAAATTTTACCTGTCCTAAGCTAGTTTTTCCCAATGGTTCTGTTATACTTCCAAAATTTCGAGCAAAAGTAAGAGAAAACCAGCAACTACAAACAAATGAAATACGACTAATCACATTCTAGCTGCTTTATGGCGGCTCAATGCAGTTTTCGCTCTCCGCGCGTGCAATCGGCCACTCAACGTCCGGGGCACCATGATGCCCGTAAAGCATTTTTTCCTCCATAAAATAAATCAAACGATGACTGTTGGGTATCAAACTACCGTGTTTCCCGAAATAAACGCCGCGGCGTAGAATAAATTTTTCATGATTTGAATGCAGTGTTTATTTGAAGGCGGCGTTTATTTAAAAAACAACCGTACCGTAACTATACTTTAAAAAGTAGAAAAAAAGATACAGTTCTTTGTCTGGCTGTACCGATTAATATTCACAGTTTCAAAACTACATTTTATTACGCTTGTAAATGCATTATTTTGTGTACAGGCAAATTTGATCGCCACAATTTCATTAGGAGGGAAAAAAAGGGGTGAACGAGCTAGTTTTCCCGTAATATTAAAATATGTTGTTTTCATTGTTAAAAACTGTTGCAGCTACTGGTTAGTAAGTTTGAAACGCTCATCATCAAACTGAAAATGAGTTTTACCGTGTTGCCAAATTCTAAAAAAATTCACCGAAGGGAATTGGAGAAACAGGGACATGAAAATTTCACATAAACTTACAAAACACAGATATTTTAAGATCAAGATCTACACGTGCGAAGATAACATATGTTTTAAGGCCTGACTAAACTAGGGTACATGTGGTGCGCTACATTGTAGCCGAAATGTTGCCAGTATGCAACCCGGGGTGGCGAAACAAACAAGCTACAGACGAGCGACATACAGCTATTTCAAAAAAGGTTGTCATAGTCAACAGTCTGATGCTGGAACCGAAAAGGACTGTGGCGTTCAAGCAGCACAAATAATCTGTTACTGTTAGCATCGACTTTTCAAAATATAGAATGCAGGTTCATCATATAATGGCACAGCAATGCAGGAACAACCTTCGCTGGTGAATGATCACTCGTTAAGACTGTACTCGTAGTCTCCTATTGTCTAGTTCAATACGGTGTCAATCGATGATAAGGAAATTGAAGTGGTCAATAGTGCCAAGTTACTAGGTATAACTATAAGCGACAACTTAACTTGGGACGCCCATGTTAATGAGGTAGTAAAAAAAGCTAGCAAAAAACTATACTTTCTTGTACAGCTGAAACGGACCCGACTACATCTTTCAGATCTAGTTCTTTTCTATTTTTCGTGTGTTGGATCTGCAGTACACTACGGAGTTCCGGCTTTTTACAATTCGCTTCCGCAGTACCTTAAGAATGAGCTCATACGTATTGAGAGAAGGGCACTATCGAAAATTTTGCCCAGCAAGAATTACAACAAAGCCTGCGAAGTTTTAGGAATAACGCCAGTAACCGAACACCATAGTCAGCTATGCAGTAAACTGTTTGACGCCATAGCAGCCGACCCCAACCATAAGCTACATAAATTACTGCCACAGAAAAATAGTGTTGTTTATAATTTTCGATACAATCGTTCCTTTGTTTTACCGCGCGTTCACACCAGTAGGACAAATAATACGTTCATACTCGCAATGTCCCAGTAATTCAACGCATCTGATCATAATTCATAGATTATTTCTCAAATTGTAGTTCAAGGATGAAGAAGTTTTACAAATTTAATAATTTTTACTATTTTATTTAAAAAAGATTTACCAACAATTGTATTGTCATAGATTATTATTGTCATTTTATATGTTGTAAAAGTTACTTAATTCAGCCTTTGGGCTGCGATGCAATTTTAAATAAACCATCTATCCATCATCTATCTATCCTTTCGGTTCCAGTATCGACTATTGACTATGACAACGTTTTTTGAAATAGCTGTATATGGATACAAAAAATGTTTCTGATGTTTCCCAGAAACAATCTTTTGTGTCTCGGCTACCAATTTGTCACACGCTACAATGTTTCCGAGGCGGCTAAAATGAGAAACATTTAGGATACATGTAGCACGCAACAATATAGCGCGCTACAGCATTTCTAGTTTAGCCAGGCCTATACAAGCATCACGGCGCTCCAGAATCGAGCAACGGCGCGCGCGCACCGCAAAGAGTAAAAATTTTATCGAGCCCGGCGCACACGAGAGGAAACAGCTGAGCTAAAAGTCTTGCGTTAACTCAGCTAGTTCCTCCCGTGTGCGCGTAAATTTTGGTGCCAAAAACTTTCAAACATAAATCTCACCAAATTTACGCGCACACGAGAGGAACTAGCTGAGCAAACGGCCTCGCGAGACATTTTGCTCAGCCGTTTTCTCTCGTGTGCGCTGGGTTTTATCTCCGTGTTGCACAAAAACTGAACTGAACATAATTCCTCGTTCCGCCAGTGCGCGCGGCGGTTTTCCTGCGCTTTTGGTGCGTTCGCGCTATTTCGAGCTACCCTTCCCCCAACCCCAACCCTTCAAACCCTCGGCGACACATAAATATTTGGTGCCATTGCTTTGTATTATTTTTGTGTTAGGACATTTTCCGCTTATGTTGTTTTAGTTAGAAAACAAAGCTTTTTCGGATCAATGGTTTTACTCAGTGTGCAAACATTGTTTTTATTGCTCAGTATTCTTGAAAACCAATGTACGTAGAGAGAATCCCAGAGATCAGCAAGTTTGTACATCTTTTTTAGAAGAAAAAGTCTTATAAGAACAAGTTAAGAACAATTTCAGGCTTAATCTCCGTTTCAGGGTTAACAAACAAAATTTTCAATGAAGTACAAATAAATAATTTTTTCCAAATACAAAAACACAAAGGGTGAGTATATGGCTAGAGCGAGCCGCCAGCCCATCCTTGTGAGAGAATTGAAATCAATGGTCAAGTTTTGCATCAGTTTGTGCCAAAAGTGGAAATACGTACAACGTAAGAAGTTATTCCTGTTAATGTCCATTTATTGTCCCAGAACAGCGTTCAGCCACTAGCGCGCAGAGAAGGCAATACAGATTTTTAGCACGATCCTCAAAGTAAACGCAATGTATAACATCTTTTAAATACCAAACACCGGATATTGAATTTCTGGTAATCCGATTGGCTTCTCTGCTCACGGTATAAATCCCGTATCCTGTCATATGTTCAAATATGAATAGAGACATTTTTATGACGAGAAATTTTACCTCAGATAGGCGAAAACTCGAGTCGGTACATGATAAAATTCAAGATAGTTTTTATTCAGTGTTTGGTATTTATTAACAAAATTATTATTCTATTCACGCTTGTTGGTGCTCCCGTCTGCACCTCGTTCGATATCTAAAAGCTCGTATCAAACCCCAATTCATGGACTGAACAATTATTAAGTAGGCACCGTAACATTTTAGAGTTGAATACTATTACTAACAAAATGAAGACGGTTTAGGAAACGAGTGTGCGCGCTCCACCGAGTACCCTGCTGGAGTTGAACCAGCACATCAACAAAGTTGCGGAAAACCTTCAGGTACTTGTGTGTGGAAGGCTTGCCACACCGTTTTGGATCAAAGCCGAAACGAAACAAAATATATACTTCGACCGAGTTCCGAGACAAAGAAAAGTTTAACGTAGCAATTCTAGTCAGTCTGTGCCTGAACTCTTTCTACCATATCGATCATAAGTGATTCACAAGCCATACAACTACGACAGTATTCACGGATATCTGCAGAGAGAATGCATTGTTAGTATTTAAATACAATTTAAGGAAAACAACAAACGCGTTTTTCAAAAACCTTTATTTGCCATGTTTGGCGGCCGTCTTATTTACAGTTTTGAGGTAGTGAGAGATTCAGGCACTGGACTGAGCTAATAACCGCTGACAAGTGCGACGCCGCCGGATACGAAAACCCAAAACCACTTTTTGTGGAAAAAGGGAACGTATACCCCCAACCAATGCGGCACCGCCAACTCTGGGGGGCTGAGGGTCTGCTTATACAACGATGAACGAGAAAATTATTGCAAAATAAACCATCTTTTAAAAAAAAAATCTGCAAGAAAAACGGGTTAGTAATTAAGAAAACAGACACACACGCGCGCGTTTTTGAAAAATCTTTATTTGCCATAAGAGGCGACGTGTCCTATTTACAACACATTAAAAACCGAACAATTAGAACATTTATAATAAATATGAAACTAAGGACCCCAGGAGCTAAAGGGCACCAGGGATTAAGGACCCCAGGGGCTAAAAAACCCAGAAATCAAGGACCTCAAGGGCTTAAGGGGAACCAAGATCCGAGGACCCCAGGAACTATGTTTGAAAGTGCGAAATGAAAAATGAAAAATTGGTAAAAAAACGAGCTTCTGAAAGTAGCTCAAAAATTAAAAAAGCCGAAAGCCGAAAATCTCAGTTCACAAAATCACTAAGCGAAATCAAACCGAAACAGAAACCGAAGTCTTTTGCAATGCCTGACCGTATTGTGAAACCAAAAACTAAAAAAACTTAACAAAAAAACGAGCTTCCGAAAGTAGCTCAAAAATAGAAAAATGAAATTAGTGTTAACAAAATAAAAGTTCGAACCGAAGCCTCGATCTAACCGAATAGAAAGCTCCGAAACGCTTTCTATGTTTTGCGAAATGAAAACACAAAAAAATCTAACAAAAAAAAACAAGCTCCGAAAGTAGCTCAAAAACTAAAAAAGCCAAAAATCACAGTTCTGCCTAGCACTTTACTAAACTATCTGCTCTGTTTATGCTAACGTTTCTTCCAACAAATATCGATTGCCAAAGCTGTTCCTTTTACAGCGATACAAGAAGATGATCTGCAAAAGGAACCGCTTCAGAGTCCTACTTATTGTTCACCAATCCAGAAACGAAACTATCATCTAAATAATTTTTTAACTATTTAAATACATTAACGTAGAAAAAGGTAACGTAAATTAGGGCCCCCAAATCAAGACACACTCACGCAAATAAAATTGAACCGTTTAAATTTATTTATCATGAAATGGCAAACAAATCAAGACACACACACCGACAACTGAGCAATTGCAAAGTTGTAAAGAAGTTGTAAGAGTTGTATTTATTGAAGCTCTTTTTACAGTCATTTTATTGAAGCACTATACACTCTTTTTATAACAAAAAATCTGGATTTTGGTTAAAAGTTAAATGTTTGCAATTTTTGGCGAATCTAAGTCGCAAGTATATTAAAAAATTTTTGTTGTTGTTTTTCACGCAAATGATAAATAAGTTTTGAATCGGTCTTCTTTTTTCACAATACATACGAAAAATGTGTTTTACCTCGCAGAGTGAGGTATTGTTTCTTAGCGTGTTTTGAAATTTTGATTGTTCTTCAGCCAATGTTGTTATAAAAAAATTCTTATTAAAAAGAGTGTATTTACAGCCTTGTTTGTCTGGATTGCACCTGATATCGAGAATCGTTGGTTTGAAGTCTCGTTGACTTGATTGTTTCTTGCCCTCCTTCGCTTGTTAGACGCCATCGGATAGATCTTCTCAATCGCGTCGCATCGAGTAAATATTATCTTTTGCACAATAACCAATGGACTATTTAACTGCGAAAACTCCAATCGTATGAAATGTTTGTATTTTGACAGACTCGGCAGCAATCATTGGTTTTCATCGTGCAAAAGACTCGTTTTGGATGGGTGAACAATAACTCGAATAACACTCGATCTATCTAGACTACTCGTTGTCTTAATAACAAAAAAAAAAGGAGGAAGAGAAGAAGATATAGCAGATTCCTGTTTGAGCTGTCTTTCTCCAGTGAAACAAGTAAATTTCACTTACCTCAACCAAAGCTTGAACAAGTGGTATGTTATGCTTGCTTGGGAACTTGAGTGGTCACGCTTGCTTTGTGGAACTTGAGTGGTCGCGCTTGCTTGGGGAACTCGAGTGGTCACGCGTGCTTGGGGAACTCGAGTGGTCACGCGTTCTTGGGGAGCTCGAATGGTCACGCTTGCTTGGGGAACTCGAGTGGTCACGCGTGCTTGGGGAGCTCGAGTGGTCAGCGTGCTTGGGGAACTCGAGTGGTAACACGTGCGTCGGTACATTTGCAAGTCTCCCTTGCTGTGCGTTGGGGTTCAGTGTGGCCAAACTTGCAACTGCACATTTTGGCTCGTATGTCCGATTTCTTTCACTGTACTGTATGCAACTGATACGGTTGTGTAACAGCCGATTGGCGCCCGTCGAATTCTGTAGTACTTGATAATTAATACAAAAAGAGCAAATGGTAAAATCAACCTTAAGTTTTCTACGAATAAACACTTTTTAAAAGAATGTCTGTTTTCTAAACGTCTAAATTTCTTTTTTCAGAATCTCCAGTTGTTTCTAGACTTCCAAGATTATTAATCCCAACATGTATTTCATAACCCAAATGCGTGCAGACAAAAACAGCTCGACACTGCTTTCCTTCTAAAATTGGAAGCAGTTCTCTGTAGTAACATCCCAAAGTATGTTCTTAGCATGATTTAGAATTTTGGCTTGCTCATCGAGAGCTCGCTCGTTTTAATTCGAAACCGTCAAGTCTTTTGGTTGCCGGCTTATCCGTTCCCCCACGCGCAGTTCAAAATAAAGTTGCTTTCAAAACGAGGGAAAAACAAAACTTTAAAATCCAGAAGTCTCGTTCGGGTTTGGTTCGAAAGTAGCTGTGAAACTCGCGAGTAACAAGTTCGTTCAAACTTGAACTGAAAGACTTAGAATAATTCGTTCAATTTTTGTGTTTATGGTAGTCATTAGCACTTTAATAAAGGGCATTTAAAAATGAAAGCTAGTTTATCTCATTTTAAAAGAGTTTTATAGTGGTGCTTAGTTACAATTCTTGGCCACTATCGTTTTTTATTTTTTAGATTTAATCTCACTATGTTTTACATTTCAGTCCAAAGTCTGAACGTATCTCTGAATCACGATACAGCCACTTGAACACGGAATATTTCGGCAGTCCGGCGCTATTTTTTCAGCCATGAGCGCATTTTCCAGAGCACGTGGTTTTCCGGAGCTTGAAATACGACCAAATTTACAACATTCATTGACCATAAAATGCACAGTAACTAGTTGCCCATGAATAACTTTGCAACTGAACTGGATGTCAGCTTGGTATTAATGTATCTTCTTTTGAAAAATTTGTTACAGAGAAATTAGAGATGAAGTTTGTCCTTTGCGACGGCCAAAACGTGTGAAATACCACGTGGTAGTTCGGAAGTTCGACAACATTTGCGCAAAATATACAACAGGTGGCTCGGCTACACGGCTTAGGAATATTTAGCGAAATATTGAACAAATAGAAAAGCTGTCGAGCTTACCTTTTCTTGGTAGCAGTCAAACCGGGTTTGGTTTGAGCGACTGGAAACTTTGATGTCTGAGTGCATCAACTCGACAGAAGTCCGACAACTTTGAAGGCCAAAACCTTATGAAAAACTTCGCAACATATTTTCATTTGTAATTAGCGCCCGAAATTCACTCAACCAATCAGAAAGTGTGAGGTTCATGTCACATGCTTACACCTGTTGGCAATTCCCAAATATGGGCAGATTACGGTGCAAGCGTCCAACGTGTTTCTAATTTCATTGTTCTAGCTCGCACATACCACGGCGCCCGGGTTTAATTATGGGTGCAAGGCAAACATCATACTTGAAGCTAAATTATCTGTTTAGAGAAAAAATATTTTTGTTTCTCTTTTATCAGTCACTTGCACAATCTTAATTTGTTATGACAGTATAAAGCCTGGTCTCTATAAACGTAAGGATTGTCTCTGTCACAGAATACTTAGTCACGCAGTCGGGACGCAAGAATATAATACGGTTTCATCGGGACGACCGATACACTTCTGACGTAACGATCGTTTGAACGATCGCAAGAGTGTTTCCATATGATCGCTTGACAAAACATTTTGCAACAGAGACGATTCTTACGTTAAAGACGAGTGTACGGAAAGCAGACTAAATTGTACTGATCGCTTGAAAA
This sequence comes from Umimayanthus nakama, assembly GCA_027574985.1. Taxonomy (NCBI): domain Eukaryota; kingdom Metazoa; phylum Cnidaria; class Anthozoa; order Zoantharia; family Parazoanthidae; genus Umimayanthus; species Umimayanthus nakama. Next base: position 132 of record JAOBRG010398744.1, on the reverse strand, counting down.
AACATTCTGCGATGGAAACGATCTTTATAATACATTAAAATCAGGCTAGATTTTTCAGCTCGCTTACATTAATTAGGCACAACCCTGGTAGGGAGCTGCGATCCTCTCGAGCCACGACTCTACAGATTCCCC
>JAOBRG010398733.1:0-10177 GCA_027574985.1 Umimayanthus nakama | reverse complement strand
ACCGAACACACTCCACCCCAGGTACCCGGGGTCCTCAAACGCATATGAAACCAATATTTTCTCGACCCGGCTAGCTGAGGTACCCCAGCTACCCGGGGTCCCCCGCCTCTATGTGAACAGGCCCTAAATTAGAGCAGAGCAGAGCAGAGCAGAGTAGAGTAGAGCAGAGCAGAGTACAGTAGAGTAAATTAGAGCAGAGCAGAGTAGAGAAGAGTAGAGTAGAGCAGAGTAGAGTAAAAGTAAAGTAAAGTAGAGGAGAGCAGAATAGAGTAGAGCGGAGCAGATCAGTGAAGAGTTGAGTACAGTACAGTACTTTTTTTGAACTTTTATTTTGCATGTATATATATACGTATTTTTAATTTAGTACTGATCCGCAAATAGCACTGCTAATCGGGGCGGATCAGTAATAAGTTACCTTAATTACAAGTGCAATACAACTACAAAAAGGAAACAAAATTAAATACAACTACAACACAACTACAAAAGAAAGTAAAAAGGGGATGGGAGAGCTTTGGGTTTTTTTTAGAAAAGAATTGTTCACCTTGTTTTAGTTTTTTAATATTTTATACTTTTTTGGTTTTTTTGTGAGGCTTATTATTTGTCCAGGTAGTTTTTACTGCCTTGCTTATTTGGGCGACATCGACGTAGTTGTCATGGTGGTGAAGCACGTCTAATAATGCCTTGTTCATTTAGTTTTAAGTAGTTTCTTGGGTTTTTCTCTTATGAAAGTTGGTGTCTAATTTCAGGTCCTTGCTCCGAATCTTGAGAAGGCTTTAAACTGGATTTGAAGTTTTGAGTGTTTTATGTAAAAATTGCTAGAGGCAGATGCGCGCGTGTTGTATGAATGTACAGTTTTGGTATCTGTAAGAGATTGACAATATTTTTAGGTGCTTTTCACAACGAACGTCGTACATTAGGCAGCACATAGTTTCGTAATACAGAAAGGATACTGGTAAAATACTGGTTTTAAGAAAGAGTGGGATAGCGTGGTCTATTCCCCCCGAGAAATAGATGAAACGCAGTACTCGCTTTGGTAGGGTGAGAATCTTATTTAAGTGGCATTTATTGGCAGAACCCAAACGACTATTGCGTATGAAATGTACGGCACGATTAGCGAAGCGTAAACTTGCAAAAGTATTTTTGGGGAAGAAAGTGTCTTAGTTTTGCGATCATTCCTACTGTTTTACTGATATTGATTACTATTTGGTCAATGTGACTTTACAGGACAGGTTTTTGTCAAGTAACATTCCAAGGTACCTAACATAGTCTTTGCATTCGAGGCTCGATCGGCTTTGTTTCTCACTGTCATACAACAAAATTTTAGGCTGGTACGTTAATACTATTTTGTCGAGGATAGAAAATGACATAGTTGGATTTTTTTATATTCAGCGTTAATCTGTTAGCTGTTAGCCATTCGTAGATATTAGCAAGCTCATTATTTGTTGAACGTAAATGTTTGTCAGTATACAAAATATTAGATTCATCAGCAAAAAGGAAAAAACTAAATTTGGTAGAAGAGTACTGAAATGTCATTCATGTAAATTAGGAATAGAAGAGGACCCAAAACAGAGCCTTGCGGGACTCCGCATCTGTGGATTGTTGCTCAGATACGGTGCGATTTATTTCTGTAGTTTGTCTGCGATTGTTCAAATATGACGCAAACCACTCGGATATTATACCCCGGTAGCAATAGTGTTGTAGTTTACTTAGATGAATATCATGATTTACAGTGTCAAATACTTTTTTCAGACCGATGAAGATTCCACACGAGAAAAGGCCTTTGTCCATATCAGATTGAACTGAGTTATCTATATCTAGAATCGCATGTTCCGTAGAGTGAGACTTTCGAAAACCATATTGCGCCTTGTAGAGTAGAGTAGAGTAAAGCAGAGTAGATTAGGGTAAAATAGTGAAGAGTAGAGTAGAGTAGAGTAGTGCAGAGTAGAGTAGTGTAGAGTAGACTAGAGTAGAGTAGAGTAGAGTAGTGTAGTGTCGAGTAGAGTCGAGTGGAGTGGAGTAGTGTAGAATCGAGTTGAGCAAGTCGAGTCGAGTTCAGTAAAGAACAGTAGGAGTTTTTGGCAGGTACTGTAAGAGAGAGAGACGGATACAGCAGAGATCCACGGAGAGTGAGCTTAAACAATCAAATCTGAACTAAGTAAAATGTCTTCAGACAATACTTCAGGATTTTTAAAAACAAATTAGGATTCCTTGAATAAAATCAAAGTCTCTAACAAATACCGCCTGATCTGGACAAAACGGAATTTCTTCCTGACTTTTTCGTTTTCCTTGTGAACCTGTAATCATTACGAGTGATAAGCACATTTGGACGAGCGCTTAAAAAAGTACAGTAAGTTAGCTGGCATGCTTTAGTTTAACTTTATGGTCAGGCAGACGGTCTTTATTAAGTTCTTACTTTTCAAAACACAAAATGGTGGATAAGTGGCAAAAATGTCATGAATTTTGCTCCTGTTTCTAAAAGTGTTGAACACGTTCATACTCTATGATGAATATACTTTATAGTAGACTGTGGACCCAATTTCTGTTGTCCAGAAAAGTACATTATACATTAACCTTTTTGGAGAAGTCTGATAAAGAAATATTCAACAAAATCTAAAACCAGTCCAATCATCCATTGAAAAATGTGAAGAAAAGCTCACTAAGGTTAAGAAGGGGCCTAGAGTGGGAACAGAACGCTTTAAGGATAAATTTTTGTCATAACATATTCTGAAAAATTTATTTAATTTAAAATGTTTTTGAAAAAACCTTCCACATCATAAATCTTTACCTTGTAGCCTTGATATGGACTTTTTCATGGATTAATAAAGACATTATTTACTATAACGCGATAACTGACGTACTTGCGGCTTCCCTAGCAAAACAAAAATGCTTTAATAAAACGTACCTTGCTCTAGTTCTCCCTCCTATGTTAGAAGCAGCATCGCTAGCTCCTTCATCTTCGTCATCATCAAGCACAAGGATAACTGGTTCATCATTAGTTGGCCCCTCTGGCCAAGGGTTTTTAATAGTGATATATCTCTTCTTGTCAGGGGGGCTGCTGATTGGTTCAGTCTTGACATGAACTGATTTCCTTTTGACCCCTGCCCTTGTGCTGTCTCGCGGTGAAAACTCGTCAGATGATGATCTCTCAACCCTCACCACTGCTGGAGACTGCCGTTCGGTTTGCGGGGTTTCCGACTTTTTCTTATTCAGCTTTAGCTTCTTTTTGTCAGCTTTAACAGCAATCAGCCTATAGCACAAAAATACTTCCCCCTTATTTCCAAGGAACTAAGCAAAATTTTTTAGAAACTGCAGATATTGACTGATTAACAAACCGTTTATGTGGTATTTCTAGCGAGGGCCTACTTTCTCTACAATATGCAAGTTCTGAAATGTAGGACTGGCAACTAGCTGTTCTTGATGTAAATGTATCTCTGTGGCCACATTTCATTACAAGTTGTCATCACTTTGAATGGTCAAAGTTTCAATTTTTCGAAAACACTCCAAGATTTTGAAACATGTTTTTAAGAATAGCTTCTATTCAAAAACTCTTATTTTTCAAAGGCTTAGCAAGAAAAGGTGAAATTGAATACAAGCCCAAATGTTTAAGTATTTGTTTCTAAACATTTTCCGTAAAAAAACAGTCTGTTTCTGCTTGTGTTGACAGGATAAACAACTAATGTATAACTCCTGTTGGTGCCCTTGAAACAGTAAAAAATCTTGCCTAATCAAAAAAAAAATTAACACAAGAGTGTTACGTGACACAGTCTCTTTCAAGGTGAGCTTAACTTTTCTCATTTTTCCTATGCTACACTTCGCTCAAATGTCTATTTCTTGATCATTTTGTCAGTCTTGGGTCAGTAGTACTCAATACAAAAAACCATATGAAAGAACTAGTCTTTCTTTAGGGGCCATCAGAAAATCAATCTATAATGCTTAACGTCAAACTAATCTTAAGGAGGGAGGGGGGAGTCTCACGCATTTGGATTGACGTTAAGAAAAATATGAGGAAAAGAAAAAGAAAAATTAAGAAAAAGCAACAACTGATGTTTAATCAAAAATGCAATACAAGTGAAAACGCCGTATTTATTATATAAACGGTGGTCACAACGGTAAAACGGTAAAATTAGTTTATGGAAGGGACACAAATGGTGTGAGTGTCGACAGACGATTTGCAATGGCAATGTTTTCGTGTATAACGTAAACTGTGTGGATGTATTTCGATGGGCCGTTCGACTGTTCAAAAGGCAATTTTAACAGACAATCACTGAAGACAGTTGTTAGGTCACTAGTTGTTCTGTAATGTATTTAAAACAAAAAATAGGATCGACGTTAAGGGAGAGGTGGGAGGAGGTCAACTCTTAACGCCAATTGGACGTTAAGCGTTATCAGATTGGATTGTCTGATGAAACAGTCATTTCTGCCACAAACTATGTATGGGTTCTCTTATCGCTCCAGTAGAATGTCGAGAAACTAGACGTATGGCTTGTCATCCCTGTCCATAGACTGTGTGGTGAATACAGGTAGGAAATAACTCATTCCAAGGCAGGGCCAGGTTTGAAATAGAGTATCATTTGACATGTCAGATATCACTCTGTCAATACGACCTTTATTTCGTTACTCTAATGAGTAACCTTACCATGGGTTACTTTCCTGGTCTGCAGTTTCCACTTCTACTGCAGTAACTTCAGACTCTGTTCCTTGTCTTGTATTGTTAGAATGAGGCTTAGTGGAACTCCCTGTAGGCGAGCAGCTGACAGCTGCACTGTGCTGTTTGTGGCTGGCATTCGGCCCACAAGGAATCGTTGGATTTGACTGGAACTCCTCCACCTTTATCGGTGCAAGGACAAGAAGGAATTTTTCGTGTTAGTCTTCAGCTACAAAAAGATTGACATATCTATTCACAACAAATGGGTTCAATCAACAAAAGTCGATATGGTATGTTTTTTTTGCCCGTGGGATATGGTGTTAAGCTGACGTTTCAAGTAAGCCTTCGCCAGAGCAGACTGAATTCTAAACGTTTTATCCATTTTATCCATTCATTTCATAAAAATGATACAGCTACAAAGAAATTGTTTCAGTTATAAAACTGTTATCATTATCTATTATTATCTGAAACTTTTTTGATCATACAAGGTTTTCTGGCACGGCGTCATCTTATCAAATCAGCGAGGCATTCCTAGTGCACAACAACCGATCACTTGATGATAAGACTTTTCTTAGATCTATAAACTAGAAATGCGCTGGCCAACAGAGCCGGGGTAGAATGAAGCTTAGAGAGCCAATCGCTTACTCACTTCACCCTTTTATTTGATTACTGAAACATGAAGCATAGTTTTTATGACATGAAGTCACACATATCATCATTAATACAGAAAGAGCTATACTCCTTGTCCTGCTGCTCTACAAAGGATACTATGCTTTGATGTAATTTGAAGGAAGCTGTCTGGGGAACTAACTGAAGAAGAATAAATGAATATGTGATGCTCTTAAACTTCATAATCTCTGAGACGTTTGCTAAGTTAAGTTATTAAAGGGCCGACTGATTTCGCGGGCTGTGATTGCTTAATTCCAGGTCCGTAAGTTGCCGTACGGACCGCTACATCTTGATTACCTTTTCAAAACCAGCATAATCAACAAAGCCATATAATAAACATCTTTTTAGCCTCGTTTGCTCGGTTTGTACAGCAAGTCATGGATCCTCGTTTTTTCCTTCCTTGTTTTCATAAAAGGAGGAAAAAACTCGGTCCATAGCTTGCCGTACGGATCTCGCACTCGGCTAATAAGAGGTATGTATTGCATCTCACAGTTAATACAGGGCTAACCTCCATTTCACTTTCATCCACGGAAAACAAATCAGGCAACTCTGCTCCTTCCCTGCCTGGTGTCTGCTCTTGGTCCTCATGCTTAGACACCTGGCCTTGGAAGTCATTGTCATCAGCTGATGGAATTACAACAGGCACTTCTCTTCTGTTGCTGGTACGCGTGTTAGTTGCACAAGCCTGTAAAAACGTTAACCGAATTTTCATTTCGCTATTCCCTAGTAATAATATTATAATATAAACACACTGTAATGCGGTTCATAAAGTACCTCTTTCTAATGGAACTCAAAGACACTGTTATACAATTTAAAAACAAATAAGAAAAGTTGACAGAATACAGAACTATTTTAAACTATTTTAAAGAGTTCCTTTTAAACAAACATGCTTTAAGCTGCGATTTAAAAATGATGAGATTGGCACTGATCGGTTTTATTATCGACAGGAAGTTGATTCCATAGTTTTGGCGCAGAGATCAAGAATGTGCTATCATCACTGTTTTGCGCTGCTCTTGAAACTGTCCCTGGAACTTGGAGTTGTAGGCTGATTTGCGATCTGGGTTTAGGGTACTTTACTGGTTTATAGTGAACATGGTCAGATAAGTAGCAAGGACCATTTCCATGAACAAATAAAACGGCATTAACGCTTCTCCTAACTATGCTTTAGTTATTCAGGGTTAATGAACTCATTAATTCTACAGAAAAAATGTTCCAGACCTTCTTCAGGCTAATTTGTATTTCCCAGACTCACCACTAAGTACGAAAAAATGTTTTGCTAAATCAAATTTGTTTAACTCAAGCTTCGACTTCACAAAACCAGTTAAAACTGTTTTTCTTTCACGCAAAGACATTTTACAGCTTGTTTTTTACTTTTACGATTTTCCATACTTTTGCAGGTCAGGAAAAACGTTTTTCAGTTTCTAGATGCATTCCAGACTTTCTTAACTCTGTTTTAACTTTTATTACCACACTGAAGAGCCTACAAGCTTGATTGGTTTTTACTTCCCTTCAGTTACTTTTCTTTGTAATTTCAAATGCTGAAGAAAAGCTACTCGTGTTCTTCAAAATGCTTTTGTGTTATATTTTTTTATTTTGTTACTTTCATGTTCTTGCACTGCTAGAAGCTTAACAACAAAACATGTGTAAGTATAAATCCCCTTTAATCAAGTGTTATATGATCATTTCTTTGAAAACCCCTGAACTGAAACCTCGATAACTCAGAGTAATTTCAGTTTCCCTTGGCAATTTGGGTGTACAATGTAACTTTACCAAGAGAACAGCTGTTCAATCATTAAATACTGCCAATACACTGACAGTGAACAACGCTTTTTCTAATCCTCGGAAAATAAGGTTCTTTGCTTGGAAAACCACATACTGCACAAACTAAATATTCCTCAAAACTAAAGAAAAGTAATTCAGCTTTTTGGCATGGAAAAGCTGGTACAAGAACTGGAGAAAGACGGTGCAACTTACATTAAGTTAGCCTTAAGAAAAACACTGGTGAAAAAAAAGGTTGAAACAGGACCAGCCAAACAGTAGATGCACACTTGGTCTGCTCTTATACATGTAAATCGTTACCGTGAACTGATAAATTCAAAAGAAATAAGACTAATAAATTGTCGAAGAACTTACCACTGCCCAGTAAGGATAAAGGGATTGGAAAGAACAAACTCTTGAAAAAGAAAAATTGTAAAGCTTAAGCAAAAAAAATATATATCAATATCACGCCCAAACTGTTGTTACAAAAGTACATGTAGGACCAGATCGCCTGCAGAAACTTTCCACTGTCAAGTAAGGACTTCCACGTAGTTTGAGAAAAACAAACTCAAATGAAAGTTTGTTCTTTGAAAGTCAAACCAAAAATGTTATCTTCCTACAAATGATGGCAGCCATTTACAACCCAGACCCCCATCCAGTCCCCCCCCTGACGTTTCTGGCATGATTGTGCTACCAGACATCACTCACCTTTGCTCCTGTGAGCTTTCCATGGAAAAGCTGTTGTTTCTTTTCCTCCTGCCGCTGTTCTCGCCGACTAAGTCTCAACGCTCGCTATTGAAAAAAATTCATTCTTTTAAAACAAAATTTTGTTTATTGGAAGTTAAGTAAACATGCAGTGAGTTTACTGGCATGCTGTAGTCTAACCTTTTTTACAAGTGGAAGTTTTTTTAGGGTTTTTTTTCAAAATACAACATGGTGGATAAGTGGAAAAATATCATTGACATCATTGATGGTTCTACATCATCGTTAACTGTTGAAACAATTTCTGTTTCTTAGCCGCTTAACACTTGTTAGGATTGGCTTCAGAACATTTACACCAATCTAATATGCTATAACAAGATTTCTGTTATTATGACATCATTTAATTTTGCAGTGAAAAAAAGAGAGAGAAGAAAAGAATTATTTTCTCAGGAAGAAAAAAAAGTTTAAGGGGTGTCTATTTGGAATCAAACTTGGGTCAAACTAGGATCTGTTGACTCTAAGTGCGCTACCCTCACCACTGTAGTGGACAATTAGTAACATAGGATTGAATTGACTTTGCAGAATGCACCTGCTGAAAAATAATTTTAAAAGACTGAAATGTAAACTTCCTGCCTTCCAGGCCTGAGTAAAAATTTAAATCTGGGCAGCGTAATTACATGTTCTCTATGCTGCGTACACATAACCGGCCTCAGATATGATAACTATTTGGGGATTGTTCTAGCTATTTTTTCCAATATTCTTCGGGCATTTCTTCTTTTAATGATAGAAAATGCACATCTCAGATTACAAGCAAACACTACTTACTTTTACATCTTCCCGCTCTTTCGCTGATAAACTTGTGAGTTCTAAATCGACTGTAACAATGTGAAGAACAAAATAATATACATTAATTATTACTGACAGATTATTAAATATCAGGGGCCTGGAAAGTGGTATTCTATCCAAACTGATGATCCACTAGTGCATTTCAGTACATCCATCTCTTTTGAAACTTACAATATATTTTTTTTAAAATTAACCCAGCTATCCAAATGTCAATATACCAAAACTTAATTTGTTAAAAATACAAGGAAGTACAATACAGGGCTTTTACCTAAGAATCCCCATTTTCCCCTTCCAAATCTTCCACCACCACCACCCCAAACTGAAGCATATTATAAACATTTTGTTGTTTTTACAAAAAAATCTCTGGAATTTTCAGTGTTCATCATTCTGCAGTTATTCCAGAAGCACGAGTATGTCACTTTATTTTATAAAGTTGAACATACGTTGAAAACACAACTTAGGCCTCACAAGTACTAACGTGTGATTCTTGTTGCACAGGTAAAGATTTGGGGTAGATAGGAAAGTGCAAATGGTTTGTTTGTTTTTTAAACTGCCTTGAGGTCAATAAAATTAATTGTCGTTTACCATCAGCATCCACATCTCAAAATTGCTGCTTCATTTACTTTTTATAAAGTGTCTTGAGTGCAATTATTAATAATCAAAAATTTTTCTGACTTTTTTTTATCAGAGCTGAGTCAAATTATTATTGATCAAATTAATGCTGATCAATTGGCAATTTCCATGATATCTAAATACAAGACAAAAGATTTAAATAAATATTAGGCAAATTTTCACTGTTAATGACAGTCAGTAGCTGCTTAGTATTACTAAAAAAGTAATCACCTGCCACGCCTATTTTTAAGAATTCTTATGAGAAATCAGGAATGCTAATCACTATATTGTTTTGAATTAATGCATTGACATTAACTTTCCAGTCTGTAACAGAGTCAGGTCAGTCAATTGCTACCCTAGGGGTGCAATATTACTTTTTTAAATTCTCTTTAATACTGTATATGTACATGTACGTGCAATTGCAATAACAGAAGAATGTTAGTGGGAGAGAGGGCATGCCAGGCTTTTTCACCACAGCTGTGGGAGGAGAAGTCAAAAAAATAGCCATACAGTTAATTACACTGTAGCTTGGAGGCATTTGAAACACTGCTTTTTGAAAATCAAATGCTCTTAAAGAAATGAGCTTGCCTTCATCATCAGTACTGTCATCATCCTGGACAACCTCAGAAACATTCTGCCGGGAGCGACTTGCTGTTCTTCTTAATGGGACTCTCCTCAAGTCGTCATCAACAAAACCGTAATTACCAGTGAACTGCAGTGAAATCAAATAAAATTAAACAACTCAACTCAACACACAAGTTTACAAGTATTCCAATAAATGCCATCAATGCCAACCAAATGCCTTAGACACTGATACTGTAAACTCCAACTTGTAACCCCCCCAGTTTTAGCCCCCCCATCCCCGGTATCTATGTTGTGGTTCAAAATTTTTTTTGGTTTAAAGTTTTTAAACCAGTTTATTTTTTTCAAACCAGTTTAAAATTT
>JAOBRG010398722.1:0-10177 GCA_027574985.1 Umimayanthus nakama | reverse complement strand
TTTTTCGTCTATGAAGACTGACCTATAAAAACAGCTTCAGTCACCCTATCGATGAAGTGATTGCTTAGGGGTACTGTAATTTCAAGTGTTTTCCGATATCTTAGAAAATAGCTTTAAAGTAATAAATTTATTCAGTTGCATTTGTGTCTTTGTGTTCTTACCATTCTTCTTCATTCTGCGTGTTTAAGTGCCATTTGGAGCTGATTTGTCTGAGATTTGATTATCTTATATTATCTCCTGGCAGCACCACCTCAAATCTTGGTCCAATCAGCTCCAAATGGCACGTAAACACGCAATGACACAAAAGTAACTGATAGAACTTATTGCTTCGAGGCTATTGTCTAAGATATCGGGGTTAGATTTCCATACAGTCGCTGTAAGCAGTGCTACTACCAGACTGCAGACACAATTGACCTCAATCACAAGAAACCCATACTCCTTGTGTTTTTTATCGGCTTCCGGTGGTATCATGGCGTCGAGCGAAATATAAGCAAATCAAATATACATTGTATGGGCTAAAATCAGCTTTTACGGTATTTCGGTGAATAGTGAAATAACTTAATTTTTATTGGCCTCATTTGCATGTAGTTGGTGTCCTTCTCGATCTCTGGTAGCGATTCAAGCCACTCTTACTTCCTTTCGTCTGTATGCAAGAAAGTTTTTGGCTATCAATTAACAGCTTGGCTTTGCCTGGTTTTGATTGTGCTAGATCTCCTAGTTTGTTCAGTAAGGCTCTACTCTGAGAACGAAGTATTCCACTGGTCATTGAACAATAACATTGACAATAACTGACACTTTTCAACAAGACGCTATTGTACTGATGTTCTTTACGGGTGGTCAGTTTAAGAATAAAGGTTTTGGTTATTTGTATTGTGTTTTTATCCAATGGAATCTTTCGTTCTCAGAGTAGAGGGCGACTCAGGTGTTTACTACAGGTACTTACGTAACTCCTTTGATCACTTCAAATTATTTCAGGGAGGCTACTATAGTTACTATCGTTAATGAAGTTACTAACAGAACTTAATTGCCGTTTTGATCACTCAAAAGCAATTACGGTTGGCCGACAAACATTGTATTTTGATCGTCTATAACTATTAGCAAATTCAACAGGATAAAAGAGCCTACAAACAGTACCGCGGACTCGTGCTACAGTCATTTTAATCTGCTTGAATTTTAATGTTTACTTACTTGAACTAGTACTTTTTTTCCATCCCCGAGAAAAAGTTTAGTTCTTATATCAATGGTAACCACCGGTAACGAATTTAAAATTACGCTAAACACTACAAGTACAAAGATGTGACGAACGTAGAGCAAAAGTGTTTCAATGTGCCTAGCAGGTTTAACTTGAGTTGACCTTTCACCACCACACGTAGTTCATAACGTTAGCAGCTTTCCCCATTGGTTAACAACAACTACTTGCCCGTAACGAACTGATATTACGTAATTAATACAAACAATGATATGCGTAACAATACTGAAAGAACAACGCTTCTAATACTTTGCTGATCACAGAATTTCGTGATTATATTAAATTCCGAGATCATTTTTCGTAAAGATATTTATACATTTTGTTAGTATAATGTTGCTGACCCTGCGAGATAGTTGTGAAATGAGTACTTACTTCTTAGGTAAAAGAGTAGCTTTTTTCTCCTTCCTGGTAATCAATACATAAACTAGAGAACTCTTACTGTTAGGTAATTCTAATAAAAATACGTAATAAATATAGAAGTATATGCTTTATCATCTACTTTATAGGCATTCTTCAAACTCTTTTAGGTGTGTTATCACTTGAACTATTACAAATATTGATTGTAAATTTGAGTTTTAATTAAAAGGTCCAGTTACATCGAATACGCTAAGGACCAACTCTAAGCTACGTCTGTTCATCGTGTGTGTCAGCAATGCCAATTTCGTCAGAAATGAGTACGTACGTCACGTTACGGCGGTTATTGACTATAAAAGCAGCTGCAAAACTCAATCGCACTTAGAAACTGTTTTAACTTTAACGGCAGCTATCTTCCAGTACACAGTGTTCAGTCCTGACAGTTAAAATGAAGATTTTAATCTTACTTTGCTTAATCTCCCTGGCCATTGCTGCGCCTTTGTTCCAGCAAGATCAAGAAGTGGAGAGCCATTTGTCTGTAGAAGCAATTGTTAACAGCCACCGCTCCCCTCGTGATTTACGACATAAACGGTAAGTGAAGCCAAGTTATCAACCTGAAAATTTCAAGTTGGTACAAGTGATAAATGCACGTGCATTAAATAGTTAACATGGATAAAATAATATATTAGACGCTATTTTCTTGCTCCTTGCTTCTTCATATTAGTGTGTTGCTTAACTAATGTGTTCTTGTTGGTTGCAGTAAATTAACTACGAAGGCGTGGGATTATTCTCCTTGGACGGAGTCTTGAAAAGCTAATTGCTCCACCAATCAACGTCATCTCAAATGACAAGGTTTGTATTTAATGTTAAACAACCAATATAGATGGTGTTTTAAAAATAGTTAAGTAACAGCGACACTGCGTGATTTACTTTAGTTTGTGGTTGTGTAGCAATTTTTTACAACTCATACAAATTTTCCTCCGATAGTCTCTTTTGAGTATTTTACCAAGAATAAGCAAAGGAAGAATTTTAATCTGATATACATTTAGTTATATATGTAGTAATTGGATTTCGAAACAAGAATGTGGTATACTGAATTTGCTGAAATGCAACAATTTAGATAAAAGTTATAAAACGATGTTGGAACCTGGAAGTTGCTTTTTTGAAATTTTTGGCATTCTGATATATTAAAAGCCATAACATCTACTGAGATATTAATGTTTGTTTGTATAGAACTAATCAAATTTTGCAGCTTTAAACGTAAGGAAAACGCAGATTTAAAATAGCAACTAATCTTTATTTTCAGAAACAAGTATGGCTGACAGCTGTCGTGCATAGGAAAGAATGAAGACAGTAAACCTTCACGCATGCAGTTCATTGGATATTAGTGTTCCGGTAAACATGTCAGTTTAAAGAAACACACTTCCACACGATTGGTGAAACGTCAGTCAAATCCAATAACAGTCCTTGTCAGGACTAAGGACAATACCAACTCCCGGAAACCGACCAGCAACAAACACTTATAACAGATTTAATTCTGCAGGGAAGAAGGATGAATAATGAGATGGCAATTAAGGCCCGTAGTTAACCAACCAGACGGGCGTTGTGGAAACATTGAACAGTTTTCGAAAGCCAGCTAAACCAAATGTAAATACATGTGTCATGTAGAAACGGATTGTAAATATATCTATACCAATTGCTCAATAGAAAACTAATGAAAATATATTAAGAATAAAATCACGAAGAAAAGAGCTTCAATTTTGTGTAATATACGTTTCTTTATGAACTTGTAAATATAGTGCCAGTGAACAAGAGCAATATAGTTTATTGGCTAGAAGGGACTTAACGTACTTAGAGTTCCACTCAATATTCCTACTGACACTTTACCTTTGGTGTCTGAAGGAGGTGTCAGACTTTCAGAACACAAAGTAATCTTCAGTAACGGAAAAGTTAGATGAGTAAGTTCTTGATTGAGTGCCATCTCTGTCGGCACGGTTACGTCGTGCTTGCGCTTAATAAGAATGCTAATTATTTTGCTTCATTGATTTCATTGCTGGGGATAACAAACTGTCCGTGAGCACTATTGTTGCGGAACGACTTGAAAGCTCATTTCATTTAAACACAGCTTTGTGTTTCTCATTATGTAACAATTAAGGGTTATTAACATAAAAACTAGTAGTGATATGATGTATGATTCACAACTTAGATTTTAAAGTTAGCATAATTTTAAATTATATCTGAGATAAGATAAGATAAGATAAGATAAGAAGCTTTATTTATACAGGTATCACCTTCATTAAAATAATGTTCTCCCAAATGAACCTGTCTAAACTACAGTAAGCTAATACAATCATTCTAAAAGCTAATTATAAAAGTCGCGTGTAAATACAAAATTTGCTAAAATCGAATATTTAAAATCTAGACTAATACTGCAAAACTACAAACATAATGATTATTGATTAATAAACATGGTGGTTAAAATTCTATGGAACATCAAAGACAATATCATGGTCGGTAAGAGACGTTCAATTTAAATATCGGTTTCAGTCAAAATCAGTAATAAAAACTGTATGGCCAATTAGCAAGGTAGTTTAAAGTTAAAACTAATGATTGGTTTTTGAGTTGGTTTTGTACCCTTGTTTAAATGATGAAAGAGATTCTGCTTGCCGCAGGGTAGGAGGGAGGGAGTTCCATGTTTGGATTGCTGAGTATTTAAATGACCGTGATGGAAAGGTCACGGCATCGTTATAGAGTTCGGTTTTAGCAATATTTTTGAAACTGATAAACAACTGGTGAACGGATTAATAAACGGTTGTCGGCACTGAAAGGTTTAAATGTTTGTGACCCCGGGAAAATCTCGAACATTTGACCTCAGCTGAGTTCCGGTTATCCCCGAGTCCGTGTCTAATGTAGTTCGTAACCGACCAAAGCAAACTTTGCACATACATACCATTGAATGACTAAGGAAGAGGCTAGCGAAAGTATACACGATTGCTAGCCTACACTAGATTTAGATTTTGCTCGCACACAGTGATACCATTTTTCCTTAGCGTTTAAAAGGTAAACATGTTGTTTTTTTGGTTCTTTTTTAAAAGTAAATTTGGTTGCCACTTAATAGCTCCGGCAAAAGTCAAGTTAACCGTATTAACACTTAATGTTCGAAATCGATTTGTCATTTTTTTCTAAAATGATTACTCAAATTGGAAACTTATATGGTCAAGCATAGTTACTGACGAAAACGATTTTAAGTTATAAGGTTTCGGTTAAAGCCGGTACTTAACACCGTACAACCTTATCAAGCCTGTTGAAAGTTTAGTGTATATTAGTATAAGTAATGGCGTTCTGCAAAGAAAGTGCGGATAAAAGAATATTAAAAACAGCAAACCAAAGACTGACTGTTTTGAATTTTGATAAAGACCTTTACAATTCCATAAAAGCGCTATCAACACAGTATATTTTGTTTAAGTAAACTTTAATAAATACAAAATTAACTGATTATATAGATTGGTGATAAGTTTAGTAAGTAAATCATGGTAACGCTTCAAACCAATTTTGATCGTCGAATTTCTTTTACGCCAGACACACAATTGCTGTCATGCAAGCAATGCGTTATTTTTTGCGAGCACCATTTTCCTTGCGAGCACCAAGCACTTGGAAAACAACATTTTTCTAATGAGCAGTCAAGTTTCAGAAATTTCAATAGCAAAGAATGATTTCATGTTATCTGTTTTTAACAGTTATAGCGGAGGTTAAAATGACAGATGATAATATTAGTTTTTAACCAAAATTTTGCAAGACCGTAGAAACGTTGAGACGCCATGCATTCAATACACCTTTAATGTGATACTTGCTTTATATACAAACCACTACTTTCCTGTTAAACAATGTGGCCGAAATTTGGTACAATGCAACACATGACTCAAATAAAGTACTATGAAAGTGAACCATCTTTCAGCCAGCTGAATTGCAAAGTTTCCAGTATTAGTAATCTGGTCAATTGCAAATGACTCAGATATAAAGTGCTTTGTAATCGCGGCGACAGTATAACGGTTCTTTAAGAGTCTAGAAAAACCTTGTTTTGGATATTTTTTCTCTATGAAACTCGCTTTTGTGGTCATTTTAGACACTAGTATGGTACTGGTAAAAGTAATACTTTTCCTGCTCAGAAGAATTAAGCTCAAGAGATCATAGATGCATAAAACTGAAATTGTGCAAGCGTTGATATGGCGTTAAAACCAGCGCTGATTTCAACCATAATAACATGTACATATGTGACGAGTTTTACTAAAACTTATTCTCGACGCCTTGTTTAGCCAGTTCAACTTCCTAAATCTACAAGTTATCCAAAATTAACAACAATTTCTGTACGTCATGAAGTCAAAATACATTTTTTTGGAATAAAGTTAACATTGCAAACATGTTGTGCTGTGTTAGCTGTGTGTAGTACAAGAAATTCAAATGGTGGCCATACATTTTGCACTGAGTCAAACTGTGTCAAAGTTAAAAAGCTTTAAATATTTGTAAGTTTGCATTTGAAAACGTTGCAAACAAAGACAAACTAGGATTTAGTGACACTAATCAGGGGGTGAACTTAGACTTCCAACCGAGTCCAATTTTGAGGTGACCATGGAACAAAAAAATTATATACAAACAAATTGCGTAGCAAAATATTACGGCACTGTATAGCAACACTTCGTTTCTTGTTTTCTCCTAACCAACAAATCGGCCTTCATGTTTATAACATAAACAAACACTCATTCACAATGAGTTCAGACAAAATATGAATGAATAAAGAATACGTTAGATCACATATTTACAAGCATTCTTCAATCTCCTTTAGATGTGAAAGAAAGTCAAACTTGACGTTTGAACTAGTAAAAATAATGTCTGTATTTTCTTCATAAAAAATTTTGATTAAAAGATTAGGTTATATCAGATACGAAGTGACTCAATCTGAGCTACGTCGAGTTCAGCAGTTGCGTGTCAACGTCTCTAAAGCTAAGTGCTTACGTCACTCTATAGGCTCTATAGACTATAAAAGCACTCTCCAAAACCGTCTCAGCGTTAACTATCTTTGCATCAGCAGCTTACTGTTCTAGCTCCATTAAGCGGTGTTCCAATTCCAAATGAGAATATTAATCCTACTTTGCTTAATCTCCCTGGCCGTTGCTGCGCCATTATTCAAGCAAGTTGAAGAAGTAGAAAAACGGTTGTCAGTAGAATTGGTTGTAAACAACCACCGTTTACCTCGCGATTCGCGTCATAAAGGGTAAATTACACCAAGTTTTCCTTCTGGGAATATCGGTTTGGTACAAGTACTTTACGTTTATGTGTAACAGTACTAGTGATCGTGTGTAAATAGAAGCACTGTCCTTGCTTTTTCTCGTTTTTCTTTATTAATTTATTTTGCCTAAACGGTATATGCTGTTTGTTTGCAGTAAATCATTGACAAAGACATGGGATCTTGCTCCTTGGACGTATTAAAAGGCTAATCTATCCACAAACTGTAGCGGCATTTAACCTGCCAAGGTTTGAAAAACAACCAATATAGATAATGTTTAGACTTTAGTGCATTACCAGTGACATTGCATGATTTGCTTTATGGTTGTGTAACATATATTTATCAGAGTCAATACGTATATTTTCTCTTGATAATTGATCAATTTGGAGTATTTCATCTAGAATCCTAAGAAAGTTTATTTTTAAGTAGTAACTCGTTTTCAAAACAAGATGAATTACCAAAATTCTAGCCAAGAGACGGGCACATCATTGTTGTGCGTGCAGTTTATATCACAAATGTGCTGAAACCCAACATTTCAGATGGCAGTTGGAATCTAAAAAAGACAATTTTTTTGGAATTTTGGGTTATCTGATTAGTTGAACCCGTTTCAACTCCTATCAAATACCTTTTATGTTTGTTTGTATACACTGAATAATAAATTAACTTTTGTAGCTTCAAATTTAGATAAACAGACAGACTCATAATAGTACTTTTTTTTATTAGAAGTAAAGACTACGGATAGCTATGAACCGTCAAGGAATCGAACTTTGGATAATGAGGCATAGTAACCTTCACGCTTGCAGCTCTTCGGATACGGGTTCCAGTCAGCATGTTTGAAACCAGAAACGAAGAAGATAATTTCCACACAGATTGTCAAAAGGGCATTGACATCCAACAACAGTCCACTTTAGGACTACACCAGCCTATTTGCTTAACTAACTATAAAACACATATAGTTCTCCAGAATGTGTTGAAGGATGTTTTACAGCGTAGAAGGATGAACAATCCCTGTAACTACTCAGCCAGAGTTGATAGAACAAGGGTGTCATCAAAACTCTGAATTTTTTTGAAAGCCAACCGAAACAACTGAAAATAGGAACTGATTATAAATGTATTTATGTCAACTTTAAATGTACCGTTGAAAGTATTTCAAGAATAAAGTATACCGTTTTTGTTGTACGTTTTGCAGGGTTTGAACTTGTTGATATATTGCTTAGAACCAATATAATTTATTAACTAGAAGTAGTTTAAAGTACGGTTCCACTCGATATTTTTAATGACACTAGACTTTTTGCTGTCTAAAGGAAGTATCAGACTTTCAGAATTTAAAAACAATCTTAAATAACCAAAATGCTAAGTGATAAGTGCTTGTTTGAATGACGTCTTTGTTGGCACAGTGTCGTGTTTTCGTCGTGCTAATCCGTTATGATTGCGAATTATTTTGTTTCGCTGATTTCTCGGCTTGGGGTGACTGTGTGAATAACATGAAAGTTAGTTTCAGTTAAAATAAATCTTTGTGTTTTTCTTTTTGTAACAATTAGGAAAATTATTATTTACACAAAAACCAGAAGTTATATAAGCATTTTTTTTAAAAAATAAATAAATAAAAAACTTAGGAATATAAAATGATACAACGTCTGAAAAGAAAAGGTGACGGATCCAATCAAACGGAAGTAATAATTTTGAAACAACAGAAGTAGTAAAGAGACTTGCATGGTTGTCAGTATAACAAAGAACTAATAATAGGGAAAAGTTCATCAGCAAATATCCCCAGGCAAATCTCGAGCATACAGTTGACCTCAATTGATCTCATGGAAACAACCCGATGGTTAATTTTGCAAATGTCTGTATGTTGTTTTAGCATTGCATGTTCTGCAATTACGTGTCAGATATCGGTAATTAGGTCCTCCGCAAAGTATGACTCAGATAAAGTAAATTAAAAGCGTGGCCTTAATTTAAAAATAAGCACGCGTGACGTGCATGTGGCTACTATTATTATAATTATATTAACTTTGTTGTTTTGAGTCGCTGATCTTTAAACATTAAATCTAAATATCAGTTGTAGCACAGATGTGATTAAAATATATATTCAATTTTCGCATGGTTTTTAATTTTTGCTTTTAACGTAATTTTTGTTTGAAAAGAGACCGGCTAATAAAAACTGAATCATCGCAGGCTCCCATACATGTTATTTTTAAAGGTAAGCAATTAAAAGCAAGTTTGCAAAACGACTCAGAAATTTAAGTTGTTAAAACTATCGTGATATTATTTCAGTGTGCGTGAAAGTTTCGGTTTGCCAAATTTTGCATAATTTCTAAAACTGCAGACAGAAAGATGTGATTGTTGCGTGTATTTTCTGATAAAATAAAACAACTTTTCAGCCATTGTGCTCAATTACCGTCGAACTTCGAGCAAAAATAAACCTACATGACATGCTCTTTGATCCTGTAAAAATATATTACTTGCTGGAAAACTGAAAATTGAACAGCCAGTGTGCCTAATGACCAGCGAGCTTCGAGCTAAAACAGACACGAAACATCGTAAACATCGGGACTCTCATGTGTCAATTGATGACTAGCTTAAAACACGTACAGAAATTAGTCTGTAGTCCTTGTTTTTGAGGGATTGACCACTATTTTTTCGTCTGGTTTAAATAATTCTTGTTAAAAATTTCACAGCACTTTGACAGTAACGTCGTCGGGTCATTTGAACAATATGGTTGTTATAAGATTATCAACTATACAGTATGGAAAACATCGTAAACATCAGTACTCTCACCTGTCAATTGATGACTAGCTTAAAACACGTACAGCCGGAATTAGTCTCTAGTCGGTGTATTTAGGCATTTATTGGCGTAAATAATGTTACAGTTACTCGAATAAAAAGCAGTTTCAACATTTGTTTTGTGACATTATATTATTTTAAAAAAAACGGAAGCACTGATTTTTACGGAGCGCCGGATAGCGTTTCTTCACGGCTTCCAAAAAAACTCGACTCTCTGAAGCGATCGCCATTTTCCTTCCTCGAGAATACCTGCTAACCCGTGCAATATCTAAGAGGAAAGAAGGACTTAAGGAGAACAGCACATAAGTTTGAATTCAAAGCATTGAAAACGTGTTATATTTTAAAACCAACTCATCGTCGCTTTCTTAACCCAAACACAGCCTTACACTAGTACAACTGCGGACGAAAGGAAATAGAGATCGAGTGCACGTATTAGATGAGTGACTCGAGCCGATTACTAATCGTTCTGTTCCGATCGGACCCGATTACTGATCGGATGCTGTCGGTGC
>JAOBRG010398711.1:0-10177 GCA_027574985.1 Umimayanthus nakama | reverse complement strand
AGGAGACCGACGTGGCTCAGGTGCTGTTTTTGGTGACAACTTCTCTGGAAGTTTCAGTGTGGGCTCTGCCCCTTTGTATAAAAGATTAAAACAAAAATAAAAATCAGCGTGGGCTCAGCCCATTTGTAAACAAAAATAAAATGTTTAATTATTCAAATTGCAAACCAAACGAAATATCTCAACTATGAAAGTAACTTAATACATCTAAAAACGAGATCAAGAGAGAAGCTCGACTCTCGTGCAAGGACTCCCGTGGCTGTAAATAAACCGGAAAAACATTCTAAGATTTCACGATTACCTATGGCTATTGCTTCAACTTTCGCTTGCAGTTGTACTTGTAGACATGTGCAAGACGTGAGTCGCAAGACCTACCTTCACGTAGCGTCCATCGGCAACTTCCAGGCGTTCTCTTTACGTGTTCTGACTTAAAGTGCTTTTCGCAGACAACAGTATAGCTCGTTACCTCAAATCCGTCTCGCTTGTGTTGTCTCCCGATCAGGTTACACCAGTGAGTGCGACGCCATGCTGGGGTCACAGGGAACCTGAAGAAATGTAGGCCGCTTGCTTCACCAGTTTTTGCTTCATAAAAGCTGTTAGAGCAGCCTTTCACCGCACATTGTTTTCCGTTTCTACAAGAACTTGAAGAGTTTTCCTTACATGCATTTTGTAGAGGCTCCATGCAAAAGAAAGCCTAGAAAAAACTTCGAAATAACGCTTGTAATAACTGATATTTTCTCAATCGACACAACTCTCGCCTCGTTTTCATGCCGATGTTACGTCATTTCCAAGATGGCGCCAGGAACCGTGAATAGGACTATTGTTTATCTCGTCCAGTGAAGAGATCAACCTAATTTAGGAGATTTCTTAAATAGCTTAAGCTGGTGTCAACGTCAGACTGGGTTACTATTGCTCTTGCAGCGCGATTTCGGAGCTTTTTTAAAATTTGTCACTTCCATGCTAAACGGGACTGCAATACTCAAAATTGGGCTCGATAAGAGCTTTGTATATTTGCACTGCAATATTTTGAGAAATGAATGGTTTTTTCTTTTGAGTGTGCCTATGCCAGACGAATTTTTTTTCGATACTTCCTCAATGTGCTTAATCCAGCTCAAATTTTTATCGATGTATAGGCATCTCGCATGGTCGAGTCTCTTGATAGTTTTTCCCTCAAATGTTTAAGTTTATACAGTGTTTGTCGGCTACAGCGTCTAACTTCTGCCTGGAGCAGTTTTTTCAGTCTTTGCGATATTTAAGCTTAACTTGTTTACTTTGAGCCATATATTTAGTGCAGAGAGTTCGCCCTGCATTGTTGTTTGAAACTCGTGAATTTTCACCGGGTATAGTGATAGAAGCGTCGTCAGCGGTACATACGATGGGAGTTTTTCAGGCAGCTTGGAAGTTCATTGATGTAAATAAGTTGGTAAATGCCTTGAGGCTAAGTTTTTATTCGGATACAGTTGATGAGTGGCATTTTTAAGATAAACTTTTGAGTGTGCAGTTGGGCATAACTGACACAAGAAAGTGCTTACACTCTGTTAAATGACTGAATTTGTCAAAGCAAAGGACAATAATAAAGGATGTTGCCATAGATCTGCCCAGAACCTTGGTTAACGGCATTCTTTTCAAGAAAGTTCCTAATTCTTTAAGCCACGGCGTGTGCCACCTGTAACTGGACCGCAGTTCCTCATTCGTAACAGGTCTGTGATAGCATCTGTTGGTTTCACATTTGTCAATGCATACATTGTGCAAGACAGCACATGCAAGGGTGACATCCTTCATGGTTTCCTTCCTGCCATTGCACACTCTGTGTAACACTCTCCATCTGGATTTCAACATACCATAACTTCCTTCCGTAACCATTCTAGCTCTACTTAGTCTATATTTGAAATACCTTTGCTGATTGGTTAACGTTGCATTTGTAAATGGTTTCTGAAGCCAAGGTAAGTGTGGAAGAGATGCATCACCTAGAATCATAAATGGAATTTCCTCACCTTCAACACTTTTCCCAACAGATGGCAGTACTCTGCCTTCGGAGATCTTGGCAAACAAGTCAGTTGACTGAAGAATGATCGCATCACGGTTATTACCAGGATACCCCACACTTGCCAAAATAAAGCGATACGCTGTATCGACAAGACCTATTAAGTATAATAGAATAAAAGTTTTTAAAATTATGGAATTCCTTCGCCAACTCCCGTCCTTCACTAGGCATTCTTATTGGGATGTGGCATCCATCAACTGCAGCAAATGCCATGGGTAATTGCCAGAGCTCTTCCAGATCTATCGCCTTTTCCTCAAATTCGTTTTGGGTTTTAGGATTATTGTAGTGAAACATGGTTACCCCACAGATTCTTGACAATTGCTTTTGACACCTGTAGCGTGATGTTACATACTGTGGCAACTTCACATCCACACGGTTCTGATATGGTATAAAGATGATCGCCATGTCCCATTCTTTACAAAGCAATGGCCAGTCTACATTCTGGAGAGATGGGTTCTTCAATAAGATTTATACCTTCGCATTCTCTATCTGCCCTTGTTTTTTCCAAAATGTACTGAAATGTTACTCTTGAGAGGCTCAAAGTTACCTTGAAGCGTTCGTCTGAGTATTCGGTCCACACCATCTGCCACCAACCTTGCTGTCTCAGCACCCTTCTGCTTCGTCGAATTCCCTTTAGAAACTCTGATATTAACCTTGAATATATGAAAACGTAAAGCAGCAATGCCTAACTGTACAACCGTCTCCTTTCCTGCATTAATATTAGCATCAAACGTTGAAGATTTTGTCTTCTTCTCCTCTGCGTACTAAGCAAATGAAACAACTTTTTGGTTCCTGTCCGCCATTTTGGCGCAAAGACGAGACGCAAACAGTCAGTGACATACTTCATGCTATCCAACACATTTTAGTCCAAAAGCAATTGGGTGCGGTTATCGGTGCAGTGTCTAAAACGCAACCGTGCTTTGACCGTGCCAGGCACCGCCCCAAATGGTGTTGAGTTCGGTGCGGTGAAAGCACGATGTCTAAACTGGGCCTAAGTTTCCTTTGACCCTCCCGCTCTGCCAGCCTCTCAAAGAATTTGTGGTCTTTCTTCTGACTATCCTCCAGATGTAACAAAAACTTGTCGTCGTTGGGAGACTCTGGACCCCGCCTAGCTCTTTTTGATGCTTTGGGAGTTGACCCTTTTCCCTTTGACGAGTTTGAGCAGGCTCTTTTTTTACCGGGAGTTGTTAGAGAAAAATGATTCGGCCTCCGCGACCAAGGCATCTTCGTCGTCCTTATCCCCTCCCTCTATCTCGGACGTGGCAGGGCTAGATTGCTTTGAAGTGTCTTGGCCTTTTGTAAACGTTGAAGCCGACTGGTTGTCCGGAAATGATAGCGCAGTAAGGTCTGGTTTGTCAAGGAGCTCTGACTCGACAACATAACGAGGTGCGATATTCAGTTTACAACTAAGGACGCCATTGTACGGTGGCCCATAAGGGACATGCTGCAAATAAATCGAGTTGTTGCAAATAAAAATCAAGTTGCTGCAAGAGTTCGAGTTGCTGCAAATAATCGAGTTGCTGCAAATAAAAACCGAGTGACTGCAAATAAAAATCAAGTTGCTGCAAATAAAATCCGAGTTGCTACAAATAAAAACCGAGTTGCTGCAAATAAAAAAACAATAAGTTAAACCGAGAGAGAATTAGTTTCTAACCAGCTTAGTGACCTTGCACAGCAGCCTTTTCAGAGTGCCGACATGTTTTGTTCAGCTTGCGGGGAACAAATCGTTCCAGGGAAAGCGAAATATTGGTAACACATTCTGGATTGTTGACACACACGTCGTTGGCGTTGAAGCGACTGTGCTTTTCTACTGCCTTACTTTTAAGTTCTTTAGAATCGATCACTGGTGACACTTTAATAGGGAGATTTGAACCTCTTTTAATCTTCAATTCCCCATCTTTTGAGACCATAAAGCCAACTTGAATGGTGACATCTTGTACCAGAGTTTTGTCTAATTTGGCTTTCTTTGCAGCCTTGCCCTTCCCCACTGTCCTGAATCTGGAGGATCGATCGTCTCCTCTTTTTCTACGAAAGTCCTCAAAAGTTATTTTTTTCGTCACCTGTTCTTCAGTTTCGACTTTTTCCCCACAGCTGGAGCAATATTTCGCTTTCTCGGGAACGATTTGTTCCCCGCAAGCTGAACAAAACATGTCGACATGCACATAAGCTGCCGTGCCAGGTCACTAAGCTGCTTATTTTGTTATTAATGTTTATTATAAAAAAAATGTAAATGAACACTCGATACTTATTAAATAAAAGATATCTGGGAAAAAAAACCCTTCAACGATAAAATCTTCTCGCCACACATCAACGGTTCACACGCGATGCCATTCTTCAGCAACCAATTCAAAATAAAAATCCCATCGTAACGTCCAAAATTGTGCGCCACAACAATTGTGGGATCCATTTCGTCCTTAAATAACCTTTTACAAAACTGATTGTTCGCATCTTCACCATAGAAAACCTCTTCATCACCCGTCTCGTCCTGCACAACGACCAAATTGGGGACGTGAATCCCCGTCTCCTGCATACACTCGAAATCAAAAAATAACGTGTTTTTCATCTCCACACTTTTTATGATTTAAATTTGCACATTTCTTTTGCCCACAGGTGATTTTTTTCAAGTGTTTCTCATAACAGGTTTCATTTTTGAACGTGCGGTTGCAGTCTACACACGTTTCTAGAAACTCGGCAGATTCTGGACACACCGATGTCTTTTTACAATTTCTACATTTCTTTTCACATTTATACCTACGTTTATCATTGTATCCTTTATGGCAGACGAGGCAAAAGTGTTGTTTGCCTAAGAAAGCATTCGGTTTCGTAATCAAATCAAAATGTCCGTCGCTGAGAAGAAGTGCAATCAGAACGGGAGCATCATCGCCTTTGTAAATGGGGGTGAAAAAACGTTGCTGACTAAACGCAACAATTTTATACTTCGGTTGTTCCAACCCCCGATTCAAATGCTGTTCGAACTTTTTAATCTCTTCTATTCCACAATATTTGTCTGGCGATACTCCCGCATCTTGACACAACTTCTTTGCGAGCAGCTTCTGCTCTTTACTAGCTTTTTTTCTAATTCTATCATATCTTCTGATCTTTTCTCCACTTTCATTTTTAATTTCAAATGCTTGAAAAACTAGGTGTACCCTTGCAAGACACATTTTATCAGCATCGGAAATTTTAACAGTTTTTTTCGATGTCAACAACTTCTTGATTTGAATACTACGGCTGGGGATTTTACGTTTTCCACCACCGCGCAAACCGGTAGAATCTGCCCAAATGACGTTAATTATAAAACTGTTATTCAGTTCTAATTGATCATTCGATTGCAGTACATTCTTCACTGCATCCAATATCCTTTCAGCTGTCAATTCGTTTATCGGCATGAATGGCAAACTGATGGGATTGTTCTTTTTCAATCCATCTACACGCGAAACAAATCTAATTCTGTTGTTCGGATTGCCGTGAACGACGACCGACAAAATATTTGCCATCATGCGATTAACAACTTCCAGGATATTTTCAGTTCCCACTACATTTTCCAACCCTCTTGGGAGTGTAAAAGTATAATCACTTATTTGAACCCCGAACCTTCTATAATGTTTCCTGCGGTTAATTGTATATAACAATTCGCTTTCTGAGCTTCCACCTGTTTGGTTCACAAAGTCAGGATCTTGCCAGATTTCATTCCACCTATCGTCGGGCGTTTCATCATTCGACACCATTCCCCCCATCCAATCTCTAAATATTTCACCACCCTACAATAAATAAAGACGGAAACCATTTTTTAACAACCACGTTTTTTAATTTTTTTATTTGCTTTTCTTCACTAATACAACATTTCTACTTTTTCTAAAAAGTTTCGGTATACGAGTCAATTCCTAATTCGCGAAATACTTTATCAACATAATGCGGATCTAAATACGGATTTTTAGAATCCCACGTTTGAGCTACTAAACAGCAATTACAATTACACGTCTCAGGGTTACATTTTCTTTGAGGATATGCTAATCTACTCAGCACATAATCTTTTCCAAGATCTATCATATTGTCCCCACACAAGTCCTAATGAAAAAATATAACAATAAAAAATTAATTATGTAAGCGTTTCAGCATACAAGGGACTCCACTCATGAAAAAATACAAGACAATGCTTTATTGCGATCACTTTTCAAAGACATATTTCTTTCTAATTCTATATTTCTACTCATCCATTGTGTTAATTTCCCATCTTCCTAAAAAATAAAATTATAAAATCAATAATAATGATAATAACGCATCCCTTTATATCGCCGTATTGAAATTCCCCGTTTTCTTTTCCTTTTAGGTTTTTTTATAAGTGGAGTCCGCAGCTACAAAAATAAATTGAAAATTATGAAATGAAAAACTATTCCTATTACAAAACCATTACAAAAATGAACTAAAAGTGATCTTTGCACTCTTTTCTGAAAAAAAAGATAAAAGAAAAAAATCATTTATCAAAAATAGAACGCATCTAATCCTGATATGGAAATGTTACATCTTCTACAAACTACTTCATCTCTTGATTTTCTATCTAGCATGTCTTGCATGCAACATTTAATACATATAAACTTTCTAATTTGGTTTTCAGATTCTTTGTTTACATACGATTCGTATGTTTCTAACATTTCTTTCAACAGTTTTGTTTTTTGAGTTGGAAAAGTATGCTTATTCAAAAACGTTCTTTTTTTCTCATCGGCCATAAAAAATCATCTTCAAGAAATTTTCGCAAAAGAAACTAAAATACGAATCTTCAACTAGGAAATCAACTTCATAATAATCCATTGCTGCATCACAAATGCCCAAGTCATCATAATTTGATCTAACCGCCACGTCATGAAGCATTTCCTCTTTTTTTTTAGATTTTACTAGAAATGAAATAAAGAGTGCAGCTCCCACCTGAAAATAAAAATTCAAATATCAAAAGCAAATTTGTTGTAATCACATTTTCCAACACACTCTAATGCAGATTTCAATTTTGAATATTTTGAAAAAGAACAATCTTTCAAAATGATATTCAAAACATGATCTTTTACTCCGCTTTTCATTTTAGTAAGGTCGAAACAAACTTCTTTCCAGTCAATTTCGTACCAAGCTAATGGATTCGACAAATGTGTAGTATCTAAAGCACAAATTTGTGAATAATATGGGACTGAATAACTTTCATCGTCTATCATATTTGCTATGAAAGCAGTTTTCTTGAATACATCTGCACACAAAAATGCTATCAACAATTCTTTTCCAAGCTAAAAAACAAAGAAAGAAAAGAGAAAATTTAATTAGAATCATTAAACCCTAACATTACAGGTAATCCAAATGGAACAAACTTTCTAACGTTCGATTTCAATCTTCTATTCTTTGCATTTCTAAAACGCATTCTAATCTTGTTGAAGATTTAAAAATTCCAATCGGCAACCTAAAAGTAAAAAATCAAAAATCATCTTGCAGCACAACAATTGTGATGATTATCTACTGATATTCAGCCTTGCGTTTTCTCTCAGCAATCAATTTTTTCTTCACATCTTGAGAATTAAGCATTTGATAATGGTAGTACTCGGTAGCAGCCTTTCCAGGCTTTTTGGTAGATGTTTTCTTGCCATAAGAAATAATCCGGTCAAGGTTTCTACCATGTTTCTCAAAGTAACTTAAATACTCTTCTCCCATTCTTCCAGGAACATAACAGTAAAACATTGGAGTTTGTTTGTTTTCCAATGTCATCACATGCGAATCTCCATATTCGCTAATATTCTCCAGAATTTCATGATCAATAATGCGGAAAGATTCCCCTCCGTCCATTTTCTAACATTTCTTTTGTCAAACTTTGCAAACAACTCATTTGTCACAACAAATGCCATCTCCTAAAAAACAAAGAAATTAATTAGGAATAAATATCCTCACAAAAAAAATTTAATTTCTTATCCCAAATCCCAAACTCCCAATTTTGTGAGTATTCAAAATGACTATCATCTATGAAAAAACCCACTGTGAACAATCTTTATGAATAGGTTTTAATTTAAAAAGATGAAACACCTTATCATATTTATAATTAAAATCTATGCGGTAATTTAATATTTTATGAACTATTCCACAATTATTAAAAACATATACGTCGTTCCATTCCTAAAAACAAATAAAATATTTAGGTAAACTTATCTTTAAAATCAAGAAACCACGGAAAAGAAGAAATATGTCTAGCAAAAAAAATAAAATTGCTAAAATCAATTGAATGAAAAACATCATCCCAAATGAACTCCCAAATACGAAATTGGAAGCCTGTAATAATATGTAATATAACTACCGCTCTTGCGTTGATTAAACCAATATTTTATTTTATATGTTAAAACGATTCCGCATGAAAAGGTTACTTCAAAATCAAGAACTTTTTCACGATATTTCTCTAAAATCACATGCGATTCTACTTCAATTTTTTCTTCTTTTCCGCAAAAAGGACACGGAGCAACAATGTAGATAGCGCTAAAATTGCTTACTTCTTCATCATCGATCTCTTCAGCACCAGCTGCAATGGCTGCAGCGACAGGTCCAGCAGTGGCAGCACTTGCACCTTCTTTTCCATGAGTGGTGTTGGCGGCAACTTTTCTTTTGTTGTATGTTCATTTCTGTTTCTTCTGTGGGGCTGCAGCAGTCTCGGATTCTTTCACACTGGATTGAGGACCTTCCATCTCATCATCACTCACTAACGTTGGAACCTCTTGAACTTTTGCAACCTCCTCATCATAAACCTCACTAGGCGTTGGAGTATTCTTATCAACACTCATCTAAAATAATTTTTTTTAAAAAATTAGACGCCATTTTCATAAGCACACTCTCAAATTATGTCGATAAAATAAACATGACCTTTCATGTGTTGAATTTATCTTCCAACTTAAAAAATACCCTTGCGCAAATCAGGAATACCTCTGCAAGAAAAAATATAAAATTTATAAACGCGTTATCGAATTAAAATAAAATATTTTTTCCGTAGAACTTACCTCAACGTTTCAAACAAGTGAGATTAAAAAAGTCTCAAAATGACCTCTTATTTATGTTATCTTATTGCACATATGCAAATATACATATGTCAGACTTAGAATATACGCGCGCGCGTTACAGAGGGGGTATTCCCCCTTCCCCACCACCCTTCATTAATTATGTATTTCTTTCATTATTTATTCATTTTTAACTACGCATGCGTTATTTTTATTTCTTTAAATGGAAAAGAGAGCTTTTTCTCCACACGTTTCCACTTTTTCAGCAACATAGTCAACATCAAAAGTTTTTGCTGGGTGAAAAATTTTTTTTCTTTAAAAGATGGATGGTAAATCATTCAATCAAATTAATTGAAGAAATTAAGAAACTTAAAGCTCAAGATGAAGAATCAAAAGATACTCCATCCACTTCAAAAAATCCATAAAAAGACGGTGATGAAGAGAAATGCGTTATCTGCCATTCAAAGTATTTCGAATCAGATTCTCCAAACGCAAGCCCAAAGAAAGAAGAAAAACCATCTGCCCAAAGTCCATCACCCGAACAGTGCAAGGCCAACGCTGCCGCTGCCGCTGCTTGCGCTTCAACTTCTTCCGATGCCATGACCGAAGAAGAGAAGAAATACAAGAATGATCTCCGCATTATTCCGTGCAACACTTGCACAAATTGCGAGTCTCCCAACTACGTTCATCTCTTCTGCCATGACAACTGGTTGTACAAATCCAAGATTCCCACATACCCAGTTTGCCGATCCAAAAAAGAATACTCAAGATCAAAAAAAAGAAATTCAACAACGTCTGGGTTTTGTCCCAGAAATAACGGTAAGACATAACATTGCCGTAACCATCTATCTTTCTTCAGTACATTACTCGAAAAAAATTTCGTACGAGTTTAATTTCGGACAAAAATAGTGTCCGAAAATAAAACCGTCCAAACATTTTAAGCGTCCGAAATTTTAAGAGTCCGAAATTTTTACCGTGTGGTACAAAATATATGTAGTACTTTCTTTGGATTACTACACAATAAAGACAACTATAAATAACAAAATTTTAAAAAAAATTGACCGGTTTATTAAAAGCACTATGTTGCATGCTTCAGAACACCATCGATCAAATGCAGTGATGCAGT
>JAOBRG010398700.1:0-10177 GCA_027574985.1 Umimayanthus nakama | reverse complement strand
AGCATTTATGGCAACTGCTGCAAATAAGAACAAAATAAGAACATTTGAGGCTGAAATAGGCCCTTAAAATAAGAACACTGAGGCTGGGCAAAATTTTACTGGTTCTTAATAAAGAAAAAGTGTATCTTGCAAGGATGACGAAGGAGAGCTAAATGCGCCAACCTTGTGTTATCACCAATATACTGCATTTATGGCAAGCTTAAAGAGGTATTAGTATTTTATATGCTTTTGAGTTCTTAACTGGCAACATAAATCAGTTTATTTTGACACTGAGTTTTCCTGCAGATAAATATAATAGTGAGGGATAATTATAATCGGCTGAAAAACAAAACATTTCAGTACTTTTGTAGAAAAGCCCCCCAAGAGCTTGTCAGATCATTGTTTTTATTATTTAAATCGGTTGAAGAACTAAACATTTCTGTACTGGCTTTGGCAGCTTTCTGAAGAGAAAAGCTTCCAGGAACTATTCACGGTACCTGTCAGTTCATAGTATAAGCATTTAAGAACTGTGTAGTTTTGCCTTGTTTGCAGAATAACTACTCTAACTATATTTATACAATGAGAGCGGACATCCGACAAAAATAATTCGAATTTTTTTCATCGAAAAATCTGAAATCGTCCGACATCGGTTAACTTTACAGGTTTTGCAAGGATGTAAAAGTCAATGGCTAGTATTATAAATGTTTCTATCTATAATTCATCTGAGAATAAACCAGGAAGGCGACCTTGTGACAACGCCAGGCCGTTGTTCTGCAGAAGAGACAAATGACCCTGTTTGCAGCAGTCGAACTGAAATGATGTAGCGCTCTGATAACAAAGAGGAACAGCTCAAAAATCGCCCAGCGTGATATTAACAAATGGTCTTAGCTCAGTTTTTGACGGATTTTAGTTTTAGATAACAACAAATACGAAAACAAATGAACTTGAACCGATCATTTTGCCGAAATTGGTAACTGTTTAAAAAATCTGTTTTTCCAAATTCGTTATTGCAAGTGAATGACTGATCTGCTCTCTTCTGATGTTGATAACTTGCAGCACTCGAAAGTATTTGAAATAGCTCAAGTGTTTTTCCGTTTGAGTAAATAATTCCGCACTATACACTGAATTAACTCAAAACAGGTATTAGAGTGTTCCAGTTCTGCGATCGTTTAACTTCTTTAAAGTTTACGCAAAAGCCAACAACAGAAAGCTCAAGAATAAACATATTTAGTTCCCTCAGTAACTTTCAGTTCTGCCCTTTCACGAGAAAACTGAGTATGATTTTGCAGACACATTTTCTCGGAGTGAAAAAACCGACACGACTCGTCTCACCAAAAGTTTATTTTCAGCGAAGAATACAAACAAGATGTGCTTTGCTTTACAAAAGGTTTTGTTTAGCACTGATAAATAGCTCGGTAGGGTACTAGGTGGGCTGCCTCCAAAACGTGCCAGTCGGTCTCTCTGTGATAGTCACCGACAGGATGACTCGGCTCATGCAGTTTTTGAAGAAAACAAAAATAACATTCAAGAAAGTGGAAGTCGGAGAGTTTTAACAATAGAAAAGAATAGAATAGAACAGAATAGAATTGAATAGAATAGAATAGAAACATATTTTATGGTTGAAAGATTTGTGTATTAGTTTTACTAATAGAAATCAATGTTTTAGAGGTTACTTTCACTTTAAGATAATACAGGAGCTAACGTATATTTGAAGGAAAAATGCAGATAAACTTTACAAGATACCGGATGGGATGGGCTCTTATGAGATTGCTTTTTCTCCAGGTTTTAAAAGCCAACTTGGTTATTCAGCCGATTTTTAAATTATAGAAAAAAACTATGAACTGACAAGTGCTGATGATTTCTTGGGAGCTTTTCTTTTTAGAAAATAACCAAAATATAGAAGTGTTATGTTCTTCAGCCGTTTAACCGCTCACTCTATATTTATATGCAGGAAAACTCAGTGTCAAAATATATACTGATCAATGTTTCCAGTCTAGAACTCAAAAGTTCATAAAATATGCTGGCAGTTTAATGAATGACCACACTAGTACCTCGTTTAGCTTGCCATAAGTGCAGTAGTGCAGCATATTCTGCGTATTGATGAGAATACCATGGTGTTTTTAGCTCTCCTTCATCATTCTTGCAAGATATGACGCGTAAGTGTTCGGAGAGAGGGAATACTGCGTTGTATTATTCTATTTGCAGAGGTGCATCTCTCAATATCCAAACTGGCAACTCCGAGAGTTGTCAAGTAAAAGTGTGATTGATATTTATGCAAAAACGTTTTTTAAAACCAAGAAAATTGTAACACAAACCGAAAGCAAGATTCATTCGGATCGGTTTATACAACAATAAGGACTTAAACAATTTTAGAAACATCTTTAATCCATTCATCAGTGACTCAAAACTGAATTCTTCTTCTGTTTCAAACATTTCTAAAACAACTGCTTTGTTCAATTGGCGCTACTGGAAAGCACGATGTTTTCATCAAGAGAAGGAATGACTCGTAATTCAATGTAAACTGCAATGACATTTAACTGATAAACGATCATAAGTTACAAAAAATCCCTCCGATTTTCCACTTGAATTAGAACCGAAACCTAGTTTTTTTTCCCTTTTATAAAATATCCAGATTTTCTTATTGGAACAGTACATGATAGAAAAACACTTCCACCAATAAAATGACAATGAAATGTAAACGACCCTGAACTGAACTAACTGGAAGAATACTCGCGATCGGTTGCTTTAAATAAATTCAATGTTTTGATCTACAGTACTGTATTTTTTTACTTGTCACGTCTTGAAAAACGTGGTTCGAGTTATCGAGGGTAAATATTATATACAAAATGACCTGAAGGGAAATGAAAATTGGTTCGAATTAGCGGGAGGTTCGAGTTAGCGATGGCTCGAGTTACCGAGAGTAAAATTACAGTAAATGTATGAACGAAATCCACGGGAAATCGATGTTGGTCCGAATTAGCGCGAGGTTCGAGTTAGCGAGAGTTCGAGTTATTGGGAGTCAACTGTAGTTAGAAGTACAATGAGTGCGTAAGAAAACAGTATATGTACGTAAACAAGTACGTAAGTAAAACATACGTAAGTGACTTATATTAATATGATAGTAATATATACTTTCCGGCGGTACGCCTTTGACAAAACTAAACTGGTTAGTGAGTTAGGTTACAGGAAAATATCATAAAACAGCTGTATTACAACAGAATTGCATTTTTTAAGAGCCCCCAGGTTGCGAGTCAGCGCTTTAAACCGCTCGCTCCCGCTGCCTTCACTCACATGGGAAATCTATGAAACCACACTCACTTTTCTCGATATCAATATTTCTGTCCAAGACAATAATTTGGCAAACAGTGTTCATTACAAACCCACAGATTCGCACAGTCGCTTACTGTTCTCTTCTCCCCAACCATCTCACATCAAAGATTCAACTCTGCACTCCCAATTTCTCAGGCTCCGTAGGCTCTGTATCATGGAGACCAGTCCAAGACGTCAATAGATAATCCGCTTTAGAACCATCAGCCTCAAACAATGAAGAGCGAATCCCTTTCACACTTACTTTCCACCTTAACAACTTAGCTGCCAGAAACGTGGTCCTCAGAAATCTTAAATTTTACAGTCTGATCCAGAAAAAGCACCAATTTTCCCTAGTCCGCCACTTGTCTTATTCAAACGCTATCGGAATCCCAGAAACTCATCTTGTC
Organism: Umimayanthus nakama; assembly: GCA_027574985.1. Classification (NCBI taxonomy): domain Eukaryota; kingdom Metazoa; phylum Cnidaria; class Anthozoa; order Zoantharia; family Parazoanthidae; genus Umimayanthus; species Umimayanthus nakama. The sequence goes on along the minus strand of JAOBRG010398700.1, from coordinate 6,482 downwards.
AGAAGTTCGCTTCCTTCTTACCTAGAACCGGGAACTTTTAGTTTCTCTCCAATATCATTTATTGCTTACCACCAGTCCACATTGGAGAAAATGGCCGCCAATTAGGTGATCGTTTTGCGAACATTTACTTGATGTCAAAAACAAAATATCCGACCTGTCTGAACCGGTTGCTAGACATTTCAATCTCCCAGGTCATTCACACAAAACATCGAAATTTGTGGAATTAACTGAGGCCCAGTTCAGACGTCGTGCTGCTGCCGTGCCGAACTTAATTCAATTAGGTTTAACCGTAGCACGGCAGAAGTACGACTGTGATTCAGACGTCGAGCCAAAGTCGTGCCAAATTCAGGATTTACTATACTGACGCCACATGACAGTAAGTAGCGATCAAACTAAATTGGCGCGGAATCACTGCCGTGTCAGAGTCGTGTAGCACGGCAGAGCTTGCCGAACTTAATTAAAAAAGCTTGATTCAGACGCCGTGCTTCTGCTGTGCTTTTGTCGAACTTAATTCCTGAATTTAGTTCGGCATGGCAGAAGCACGACGTCTGAACTGGGGAACAATGAAGCACGAAAAAGGAAAAAACAAAGACTCATTTTCAAAACTTGGGACCTTGGCTCCCAACATCATCAATGAACGATTTTCATTCGCTTCATTTCTTGACCAATTAGATGCTACTAATTTCAACCAATGGCAAAACTTGACTTTTCGATCCGCACAATGCCCACTTTTAAACACTGATTTCCCCACAATCCTTCAGTCTGCTCCGACGAAGGGCTAACGCTCGAAACGTCAGCTACACATGATATCCCACAGCCGAAAAACATACCATATCAACCTTTGTTGATCAAACCCGTTATCAGCTCACTCGCCAAACGCAGAAAAAAACAGTTCTTTTGAGTCAATAGTTGGTTAGTTAGTTAGTATGTTGTTTAGTCAGTGTATTGGTTATCCATGGACGGATCAAATGGATGGGTTGGTAACAGGATGGATGGTTGGCCGACTGGTTGGTTGGTTACTTGGTTGGTTGAATGGATTGATTGGTTGGTTGGTTTATAAACAGTTGGTTGAATGGTTGATTGGTTAAATGTATCGTTGCACTGCACGAAAAGTTGGATTTACTCATTTTGCCAATTTGGCAAATATATAGCAAATTCAAATTTGCACCAAAAGGTTACAAATGCCAAATTTGCTCACGGGACAGTTGATAAGATGGTTGTTTGATTGGTTTGTTGGTTGGTTGATTAGTTGAATGGTTGGTTTGTTGGTTGAATGGTTCATTGGTTAGTTGAATGGTTGGTTGGTTAGTTGGTTGGTTAGTTGGTTGGTTGGTTGAATGGTTAGTTGGTTGGTTGGGTGAATGGTTAGTTGGCTGGTTGGTTGAATGGTTCATTTGTTGGTTGGTTGGTTGATTGATTAAATAATAAATTTGTTAGTTCATTGTTTGGTTGGTTGAATGGTTGATTGGTTGGTTGGTAGATTGAATGGTTGGTTAGTTGGCTAGTTGGTTGGTTGAAGGGTTGATTGATTTTTTGGTTGGTTGGTTGGTTGATTGGTGGGTTGGTTGAATGGCTGGATGTTAATTGGTTTGGTTGGGTGCTTGTTTGGTTCGCTGGTTAGCTTGTATGTTGAAGGGTTTATTTATTTATTTGTTGGTTGATCGGTTGGCTGGTTGGATGATTGGTTGAATGGTTCGTTGGCTGAACTGTTGATTGGTCGGTTTGTTGGCTAGTTGATTAGTTAGTCGAAACTTTCTTACGGCTAACTTTGCTGTCTTCTACTGAGATAGCCGTACATTTCAGCTTTGGCGAGCAGCAGATTGTGCGATACCTTATCGCATGCTTTGGATAGATCTAGGTATATTGCTTCTACTTCTTGTGCACTAGCAACGGAGTTAAATATGTCTTGGTAAACCTCTAGTAGTTATGTTACAGTTGATCTACCGTTGAGGAAGCCATGTTGGAGAAGGTACATTTGGGCCGAAAGATGCTTGTAGCATCCATTTAATATACAACGTTCTACTAGCTTGGAGACGGTATTTAGCTGAGAGTTTGGTCTGTAGTCAATGGCCGATAAACGTTGGATTGTCCTTCTTGAAGACATATGTTAAGGTTCAACTTTGATAAGCTAAAGTGCCCTTATAACAATCCCAATAATACCTACTGAGCGTTAGCCCTAGATAGGAAATGGGCCCACACGGAGAAAGAGAAAAGTCCCTGACCCCGGTGGGGGTTCGAACCCACGACCTCCGGAACAGATCACCGTTGCTCTACCAACTGAGCTACAAGGCCAGATGGGAGCTAGTCGTGGTTATGGTTAAACCTAAAAGGCTAAATATATGCTTATCAGAGCTCAACGTCAAACCTTACTTATCCCCTCACTTCTTTAAGACAGCCGTGATGTTGGCGAGTTTCCAATTATCCGGCATGATTCCAAGTGAAAGAGAAAGGTTGAACAATCTGCACAACGAAGGGACGATTTCGTCAGCGATATTACGTAGAAGTCTGTTTGGTATGCCGTCCGGGCCGCACGCCTTGTTTGGATCCAAGATGCGTAATACTTCAGCTTCTTCATCCGGTGTCAACTGAATGCTTGAGAGACAAATAGCATTGTCGCTAGCTGAGGGTGTGAAATGGGTAGTTGGAAGCAGGTCTGGTGGGGAAAACACAGAGTGAAAGAAACGATTGTGTGAATTCTCCACACTGTCCTTTACAAATTCCCGGCCATCCCTGAGAAATATAGGCATCTGATTTACTCTTGTTGCCGTTTTTATAAACGAACAGAAGCGTTTCGGATTCTCAAGCAGCGAGTCTCCTAGCTTGGTCACGTGGGCTTTCTTTTTCTCTGATTTTGTCTTAGTAGTCGGAATTTCTCAACATCAGTGGACGCTTTCGTCTTTAAAGCTTCCTTTCTTTGTCTGTTTTTTTTTTTTGAGCGTTTGAAGGTCGATTTTAAAAAACGGTTTATCGGACACGCATCGCCTTGTGCACTTGGGAATATGCTCTTTAACAGCAGAAAGAAACAGATCGGTCTAGGTGCTAAGCATTTTGTTGATATCGTTGGGAAAGAGGCCAGATACCAAGGGGTGTGCAAAAGCAGTTCTTTATGCGCAGGCAAACTTGCTCTCTTAAAGTTTTAAACAGTGCGCTTAGCTTTAGATGCCCAACGAATTCCTAAACCAAGTTCAAAACTTAACAACTTGCGATCGCTATTAAATACATCTTCAAATCCTTCCAGGTTCATTATTTTTTCTGGAACGTTTTGGAGAACTAAATCGAGTTCGTTGTTGATTTCTGGTTTGAAATGTAACTAGTTGCCAAAGATAACTGTCTCTCACAATCTTCGTGAAGTAACTATGAATGTTAAACAATACTCAAGAAAAATACTTACCTCATATACGTTTTTATATTGGAGGGCAACTCTACTCCGGTAAGCAATTGTAAGTTGTTTACCTTGTCATGAGCAAGGCTTTTGATAAAGTGGAACGCACCCTTTAGCTTGAAAAATTACACCACTTAAACATCTCTGGCAACTTGCACAGTCGGTTTAGATCGTATCTGCGTGGCCGCAAATAGACGGAAACCGTCCGTGGCGCCGTTTCACAAGATCTTGAAGTGACCTCCGGAGTTTCTCAAGGGTCCCTCCTAGGTCCGCTCTTGTACCTGATATATGCTAACAGTCTGCCAGATACTGTGACGTCATCCACTGTTGCCTGCTTCGCTGACGACACCAAGTTTGTTGAAAGAATAGACTCTCTCGCGGCCTGTGCCACCCTTCAGTCGGACTTGAAAGTATTAGCCGGTCAATATTCTGGCGATTGCTTAGTGCAAGCATCAACGCATCACACGGAAAGTAAACCCTGTGCTGAATGCCTATACGATTAATGGTAAAGACGTGGACATTTGTGATTTAGAAAGAGATCTCGGTGTGTGGGTGACGTGTGATCTGACCTGGATGTGCAAGTCGCGGAACAATGCACTAAAGCCAACAAGCTCCTTGGCTTTGCGCGAAGAGCATCGAGAAACATCCGAAGCACTGGGACAAGACACACACTGTACTTGGCAATCGTACGCAGCCAGCGAGGCTATGCTTCACACGTATGGGCGCCACAATCCATTAAGCTTTTAAAAAAAGTTGAAATTGTGCAATGGCGAGCTACAAAGAAGATCCCGAAGCTACCCTTCTGCTGTGATACTGACTACAAGACCATGCTGCAGATGAGCAGACTACTCCCCTTTACCTACTGGTAAGTATATCATGATATTTTTTTCTATGAAGCTGTATATAATCTGGATCTACGTGAAAAAGGAAGTGCTGCCCGCTGTTAGAAATGTAGGGAGCTACTTGATCTTCAAGTAGTAATGCGGTTTCGTTTATCCCTAAAAAAATGCAAAACAGTCGCATGTCAGCGTTCTTTTTCTGTAAGAGCATGCTGAATCTGGAGTGTCTTGTCTTTGCATCTCCTCAACAAAGATCTCAGCTCAGCGTCCTTTGCAAAGCTACTACGAAACTACTACATCGAACCAAAGTTGCACCGTTTAATGCGGAGTGCACGTGAACGGCGCCATTACTCAGGCTGGATAACCACCACCACACTTTCTTTGAAGTTTGAGAATGATCCATTCGGCTTTGTTTCATGTTAGCCACATAGAGCCACCAAAATCCAACGACTCAAGAGTCAGTACCGCACAAGATGCATATTCAAGATCAACTCGCGCTCTAGCGACATTCAACAGCAATAAATTACTGTTAAGAAGCGTGGATAGCTTGTTTCCTTGATTCCGATAATGAGAAAAAAAATAAATACACTTTCGAAGAACGTTAAATAGTCTGCGAATTCAGTGCAGTTTGCACTTCAGCTGACATATATCCCATAAGCGCTTGATCATTGGCCCTAACAGTTAAAAACACGAATATATAATTTTAGAAAACCGGTATTTTCCGGAAATAAACATTCAGAAGTTAATTATTAAAAGGTTGTATTTGTCATTAAGATCCCTTGGTTATAAAACAGTGCTTTCAAAACTGATAAAATTGATGCCTGCTCATTCGATTTTGAAATCACGCGTATGATTTCATACCAAATTGCACTCCACTCATTTCAACTACTATGTATAACAAGGAAAAGATATATAATGCACCTATCAGCGGCTTGCCCGGGGAACGACACCCGGGACAGCCCCGGGTATACGACAGGATTTTTAAAAAATGACTTTGGTTTGGACTTTCGTCCCGGGGGGGTAAGGGCATAAACATTTTTTGTCGAAGGCTGTCATCACCCAGGGGCATTGGTTATTGATGTCAGTGGAATTGCTGTTTCCGATGATATCATGGAGCGTGTTTGCCCATCAGCAAGGCTAGAGTAGAGAAGCTAAATAAACCTATTGTCTATTACTACTGCCAGAGATGACATGCCAATTGATGGATGAGTGGACATTACATTGATACACCAGTAGCAGTTACACATCGAGACTTAATGCTCAAAAGTTCTGTTTTACATTAAAATCCAACGGATGTGCATGCCTTGCTTCACGTGCTCTTTTAGAGCGTATTCACAGCTCAAACCAACAAGTGGGCAATTAAACCTAAGAATTAATTCTCATGTATTAAATCAGTTCAGTTTTTTGGTACATCAGCTGAAATTAACTGACCTATAAGGCTACGTATTTACCGGTTAAACATACTTTATTTAAACAATACCAACATAAATGGAACCAGACAGCCGTTGAAGCCACGGCCCAAAGGTCCCCCCAAAATACTGAAATATGTGGTAGTACAACTGTCGTGTGCCCCAGGGGGAGGGGATTAAGACCGTTTTAGTCAAGAAATGTTGCCCAGAAACCCCGGGCCTAATTCACTTTTGAATGCAAGCTTCGAGCAAAAATTGTCTTAAGCCCGGGGGTGCCCCGGGGATCGACCCCTTGGCAAGCCGCTGATAGGTGCATAAGTCCGTAGTTAGGGTTATACTTCGATTAGCACCTTTATCGAAGTGTTGCAAAAAAAACTACACATTTTATTAATCTGTTTTATTGACAATTATCAGTTGCTAGATATATTGGTTCTTTAAACATAGGGACACTAGTTGACAAATTCCATACTCTGTATTCTGACTACTTGGTGGGCTTCACAATGATTGGTACACAGATTCCTTGTTCTTTGCATTCAGTCTCACGAACGCTGCATCGTTTTATCAGGACTCGTAAAAATGTTTAGTACTGGTCAACAATTAAAACGACAGTGATGAATTACAAAAGGATTGAACGGACTAGCAACATAGCAATCCATTTAAAACGAATGTACACCACTAAAATAGCTTATACCTTTCAAAAAACGATGTAATAACGATAAATCCTAAAATCTATACTAAGTTTTTTTTAACAGATGGACAAAAATTTAATATCAGCGCCGAATTATTATTTTTTGAATAAAAACTAACTCTCGATGTCAGAAAGGTTCTAAAAATATCATCAGACAACTTTTA
>JAOBRG010398689.1:0-10178 GCA_027574985.1 Umimayanthus nakama | reverse complement strand
CACGATCAGCCGTGGCCTTCTCGGCGCGCGAGATCAATCGGGGAGTCTCAAGTAGGAGACGGTTCTCCGATCTCAGATTTACTGTACCTAACCACTCGATAGATGCACAGCTAAAGCACTGGCCATTTCTTTTAGAACATTGCCAATTTAAATGAAAACTGATAAAATGCAGAACTCTTGTAAACTATTCCGAGGGTTTTGATTGGTTGAATGCAATCAAGTGATTGGCAGGCGTGTGTCTATTGAGATTTAGGTGCACGCTTGCGCCATATAAAAAGTGCGCAAAAATTGCCAGCTATGTTCTAATCAATAATAACGTGTACATACTTCACCAAGTATAACTAACTGTAACTGAAAATATCATAAAACTATATATTAACAGACCAAATGGGCTGGGCCATCAAAGGTTAATATATACAATTTTATGTTATTTAACCGCCGGGAGGTCCGTATAGGGAAAAACTGTGACCGAGGCCTCTGGGCTGAGGTCAGCATATTCAGGCCGAGGTCATAGTTTTTCCCTATAAGGATCAACCATAATCCGATAAATAACTTATTTATTTTTTCCTCCAACCGACAAGCACATCAAAGGGCGAAGCAGCACAGGTTACCGTGACCATGGTCAGAAATAGGAAAATCTTGCCCCCTCACGATTATGCTAAGAACCAATCATAATTCAGCATTTGTTACTGTGACTGCGGAGGAAAAAATAATTAAAAGTATGTTTTTCCTTTATGGGGTTTGTTGTATAGCTATAATGCTTCAAGCGTTAGCCCTTTCAACCTTTGTTGATCAAGCCTGAATTCATCTTACTGGCCATTGCGGAAAAACAGTTTTTTTCCAGTGTTAATATGACTACTTGTAAATAACCACATCTCATCTAATATAGGCTTGTGGAAATGGCTGCTGCAAGGTTCCCTGCAGTGTTCAACACCGGTAAAGCGCTGGTGGCCTTGGCAGAAAAGATTCATGTTTTTGTTGAGACAACTTGCAGCTCTCTGTGGGACAGGTATTTAGTTTTTAACTTTTAATGAATATTTATTCAGTATAATGTACTCACACATTTCGTTGCTTTGATTTTAGGGTGAATGACATTAAAATTTGAATTCCTTTATGAATATAAGTTTTTGCAACTCTGAGAAGGACTCAGACGCGTTATTAATTAAATACCAGCCACACAGTAGGCAATTCTGGAAGATGTGCACAAATGCACACGGTCACACATGCTCACATGCTTGACGTAGATTTGCATCCTTCTCAACAACAAAAAATAAGAACGAAACGAAATGTTTCAATGCAAAATCTGCATAACTAGGCAAGGTTTAACAGTATATCGACTGTTTTCTGTTTGAAGGGTTCTATACAATTGTGTCCTTACATGTACTGTAGATACCATGCTGGTTGATGTTTGTTTTACATTGTCCTGTAACTTTGATTCTACAGGTTGAAGTGTCTTGAGGAAGAAGTTATAAGAAAGAAAGTGAAGTTGATCGTGCTTGATTCGGTAGCATCACTTGTCAGAAAAGAGTTTGATGGCCGCCTGTCAATGAACCTCAGTGAAAGAACCAGCCTTCTGTCTAAGGAGGCGGCCATTCTAAAGTAAGCATGGGCAAAAATCTTTAAAAGTTCCTAAGCTTATGCCACTAAACATAACAAAGACAACATGATAGGAACCCGGGTTTCTTTAAAAATGATCGGGATCAACGAAGAAACGAATGGAATCGATCTTAAAGATACATGTACATCTATAAGTCATTTTACAAGAAGAAAATGTAGCCATCCTTCATGACAAGAGATGTTTGCTAGAAAGGTGTACATAATCAACCTTAAAGATAACAATTGTTGTTTTAATAGAAAGGATTATGATAAACCTTAGAGATTAACGATTGTTGTTTGATAGAAAGGAATAGGATCAACCCTAAAGATAATAAGGGTTGTTTGATACACGTAGAAGGTAAACGGACCAACCTTAAAAATAGCAAGGGCTGTTTGATAGAAAGGGTTAGGATACACTTTATGGATAACGAAGGTTGTTTGATAGAAATAAATAGGATCAACCTTTAAATCGCCAAGGGTTGTTTGATAGGAACGAATAGGATAGACCTTAATGATAACCAGGGTTGTTTGATAGAAAGAAATAGGTATAAATCTTAGAAGATCAAAAGGGTTGCTTGATAGAAACGAAAAGGATCAACCTTAAAGAAAATAAGGGTTGTTTTATACTTTAGAAGGAACGAGTAATTTTTTAATGACAACAAAGAAGAAATGATACGAAGAAATGGGGTGGTGTGGGTGAGAGTGTGAAAACCTTAAACAAAACCAGAGTAGTTGAAAGTAGCGGATTGAGATCAACTTCAAAGATTTAAGAAACCGTCAGGTAGTGGTTTGGTAAAAAGTATACAAGTGCTCCTAATGTACTCCAAATACAAATTGATCAATAAATTAATTTATTAAGTTTGCAAGTGCAACAATTTCGTTATTTTATTTTTTGAAGGAATTGTAGAAGCAACTGGCTTGTGTCTGTACATTTAACTACTCATTCTGTAGACAACTTTAGTCAACATGACTGATACTTTATCAGTTCTTTCTTCACAGGTACTTAGGAGAAGAGTTCAAGATACCAGTAGGTTTTGGCTACTTAGGCTATGGTCCATGTTTAGCACGCATCTATCCAGTTAGTGTTGCATGCGGAAATTTGGTAGAGCATTAAATCGATCAAGCGTTTGATTGGCAGAGGCGAAGCCAAGTGCTTCTTTAGATCTCTAATTGATGCTCTTCCGATTTTCTATGCGTATCTATGGGTGCACAGTTAAAACATGAACCACTTACTTTACATTATCGCATTTCATTCAGTAAGCAAAAAGATAATGTTCCCCTCAAACTTCTGTTTATCAATCAGGTTGTTTTTGTTCGGCATCTTCTCATTCATTTCTTGATGTCACCTTCAAATACTTTCTTTTCCACTTATTAACCTTTTTGAGACCACTTTCTTGATTCCAGCTGTCTTCCCAGATTTACTTGCATATTCAGTTTACAATATAAACACATGGGCCTGGGTCTATAAAGATATACAATAGATGCATGCTGGTGCACTGCCAGCCTTGTTCCAATACTGTTTAAGGATGTTAAAGTCTCCCATTGATTAAATCACACCAGCACACTTCAACCTCTTCATGGAACAAATGCAATAATTAGTTGATTACTGCTGTGACCTTTGCTGTACGGAAGTTGTAGTTTTGCTACATGTAGGTCGCACAATGCTTCCTTCTTAATAACTCAACATTTCTTCTGATCAAAAATAAACTAAATCGGCATAACAAGTAACCCTCTCATGATCATTTCAGAGTTTTGGTTTCCCTTCAATCGCTCCTAAGAGAAAATAACTCTTAATTCTTGTAGTAACAACGTTATGTTCTGACTTGATGCCCTCACTTTCTTCGTCAGGTGGTGGTTACAAACCAGATCACCACAAGGTTCAGCCATTCGTCCAAGACGTCCTCGAACACACCTTTCAACATGAGTGCAGAGTCTGCCCCCCTGGACACAGATGGGTTTGAGGAAGACGGTGACGAAGATTTCAAGGGACATGTGACTGCAGCTCTGGGTAACACCTGGTCACATGCTGTTAATACACGGCTCATAGTACAATACCTGGATGATAACTACCGTCAGGTGAGACAACTTACCCAGAAATATAGGTAAAATATAGGTAAACTGAATACTGTGAACCCTGTTCAGAATCTCTGGGCTTTTTTTTATTTCCTGTATCTCGAGAAGGGGAGGTGGGAGGAGGGGCTGAAAGTTCCCTAAACTATAAATTTGTCAGCCTTAGAACTTGCATCCATACCAAAACTGCCATACCAGTTAAACAGAGTCAAGTAAAATAAATTGGTATTTAATTTTGTACATTTTTCCATCGAATGATAATCATCTTTGATTTCTTTTTGATCGTATTTTGTTACAACATCAAAAGAGTCTGAATTGAATCCAGACTATTTAGCAATTAATCAAGTTGTTACAATACAACACCTATTACAATACAGCATCGCAAACGTATCGTCATTAGATTCGACTAAAGCTTTGATTTGAACTGTGAAGACGTATTTTCAAAAGTATTTTTTTAACTTTTTGGGTTTTCTGGCTTGCACTTGTTGCACTCTGAGCACTGAAACAGATATGATGTCGGTTGTGTCGTAGATCATAGTGTCCAAGTCTCCTGTAGCACCATTCAACATGCTCCGTTACTCAATTCAGGACAAAGGAATTGTATTGAGGCCAACAGAAAGCCCGTGGACAGGTAATTATATGTGAACAGTGGATTGAAAAAGCACGCAGTTTCAGTTATACACTACAGACACACGCACACTCAAACGCGTACTTGTTTTTGGCGGTTTTGTGTCCATCATAACATCCACCATGATTCTCTGAATCCTTTTAGACAGCAAAGGAGGAGTGAATCCCTCACTGCAACCGATTCTGGTTCGGTCCACTTTGACTCCACATTATGCTGCGTACTGAGTGTTGTCGGAGATTGGAGAGAATCGCTTGTGAGCAGCCAAGCAATGCGTGGTAATGTTTCAAAGTGGATGTGGAGTGAGCCCACAATGATGTCTTGCATGAAGTCAAGCTATTATCGTTGTGCCTTTAAACTCAACGTGGCTTTGACGTACAGGTGATGATGAGAAACGGCGGTATATAATTCAACCATGCATGCTGTAAAAAGGAAATGGTACTTATTTATAGAATATTAAATCATACGTTGTACACGACCATACATGGCGATGTAATACCCGATGTGCGTAAGGGACTTTTCTTTAAATTTGATAAAATACATATGTCCCACATATACCCAAAACAGTTTGACATTTTTTATAGTCAGTCTGGAAAAATCTCCGTCCATTTCCACTCTCCCTTTGGGTTGGCATTTTTGCCGAGGTGCATGTTATGTCGCGCGAATGTGTATCTGGATTGCAACATGCGGTAAAGCAGGCGTCAGCGAAGCTGATCTTTGCAATGAGTGGTTTCGTGGCTCAAACTCAATTCAGGACAAAGGAATTGTAATGAGGCCAACAGAAAGCCTACTTTGCTTTAGAAATAAGACCTTGATTTTTCGTGTGATTTTTGGTTCTCTAAGAATACAGTGACTAAAGAAAGTTTCTAGGAAAATTTCAGAGATTTTTTAACAGATACAGGTGTAACTAGACTTGTAGGGAAACAAAACCCTTTTGTATACTTCATCTGTAGCATGCTGACAGATCCTTCGGTACTATCGTCGTGCACCGTTCAACCAACTGCGTTATAGGTTTCCAAACACCCGAGACTTAAATTTCTTTTGATATTGGCTCTCCTCACTTAATAGAAAAAATTGTAATTTCAGCAAGAATCGAACCCAGAACCATTGGTTCGATTATCTCTGGTCCCCTATCACTCGCACTTAACCATTAAGCCACAAGTGAATTCGCTGGTTGAAGCTTTTTCTTTTAAATATTTATTTAGTTATTTATTTACTTACTTACTTACTTACTTTCTTACTTACTTACTTACTTACTTTCTTACTTATATATTTATTTATTTTTCTTATTTTTTACATGATTCGCCTTGTACGGCAGGGGCTTCCCACAGAGAATACACTCCACTAACGGAGCCACTGTAAAAAAAAACAGGAAAAGAAAAATCACACACACGCGCGCGTACAACTCACAGAAAAAGCCGATGTTACAAGATTAGATTGGGTATATAAAAGTGGTTTTAACAGCATAGTTTATTAAAAAGCGAGCTAAGTTGGCGGGCTTGGTGGCATTTAAGACAGACTGATTTAAATGTTTGTGGGTTATCAGGGTTGAAAACGAGAGACGTAAGATCGAACTAGTAGTAAAAAGTTCTTTCTTAAAAGATTAGAGTGATCTATGAGTGTTACCTAACTCAGAGGGGAGAATGTTCCACACTCTTGGGGCTCTGGAGTAGTAGCTCTTTTGGAGTGTCACTGTGTTGCATTTGGGCACTCTTAGTAAAACACTGTCGCAAAAGTTTGATATTTAAAGAATATCTCACTAGTATTTCATAAAATATTCATTACTTGTTAAACATATTCTACGGTAAAGAACGAGGACTACACGAATAATCGTCGTTCTAATTTGCATACGAAATATTTCCTTTTGAATACACTCATTAAAATTTCCGTACATGATACTCCCAATCCTTCAGTTGGATCGCTTGGAGCTCTCAGTACAAACAGATACACTGGATTTTTTTTACCTCCTTTGTAGACTGTCCATGACTGATACTAATCACTATATTGTAAATAGTTCAAGGGATGTAAAATTCTTTTAAAAGTTTCCTGACCCAACAGTATTTCCCTGGAGGATTTCAAGAGCCCACAAAAAAATGTTTTGGTTTCATGGCCATTATACTACCTAAGATTTAAATAATTTCATTCCAAAAACAAAGCCTGTGACTTTGCTGGCTCCACTCCGCCTGTTTTGCATCTCAGCAACATGATTATTCAATTTCAAACGGTGTCTTTGTATGGTCACATATCAGATGCAAGCTTCAATTATCGAGGAACCGAACCGGACACTTAAAAAGTGAAAAGCTGTACTAAAAACTAGAGTTGGTTGGACTTGACTGCTTTTTATGTCATGTACGAGTCCTTGATTTCAGCTTGCTTTTCTATCTTTGACCAGAGGCTATAGTTTGCTATATTCTGGTTTTCTTTGTAGTCGAGTGGATCCGAAGCAATCTTAGTTCTTTTGAGACAAATTAAAAACGAAACAGGACTTTGTGGCATTCATTGACAACAAGCCAATATTATTGATGGATGTCGTTCCAAACTTGACAAATTGTCCGTCACCTTTGGAGTGCATAATGACACAAACAGACATTTTGCTCGAAGTAGGTTGAAGTAGTTGAGTGTAGTCTTCTTCAAGTACAAAGAAAACTGCTGATAATCATCGCAGCCAATTATATTGTGCAGCCTCAAGATTAGCTTCAGGAGAGTCTAGAAGCCAGAATTAAGAAACGCTTGAATACAGATAAGATTTCATTCAGAGCTGGAACTCAGCATTAGAGTTTCCACTTCAACATTCTCAGGTTTGAAACCTCAAATGTCACTCCACGCCAATGTTATACTGTGCTTTCTTAAAAAAACCTTTGAGAACCTAGAATGCGATTGCTAAAAGTTGCAACTTGCACTGTTACAGCCTTAATGCGAGAAACCTGCTTTACGTGTAGTATAAGAAGTGTCACAAGGTATACTTTTGTGTAGATATTGTTTAAATAAATTAAACAAATGAATTTATTTCGCTATAAATTTAAATGTTTATTTAACAAACAAGTTATACAGCTGTATATATGAATGTTGTATAAATGTATAAATACACATTTGTACAAACATTATCAGTTGTGAAAATAAAGATTTGTAAATATATTTGATATACAATTGTGTCTAGAAAGTTCAAGCAATTAGCTGTTTCTTTTTGGCCTGATTCCATGGATAGGTATCTACGCCCCCGGCCCCACTCCCCATGGTTACATACAGCAAAAACCCGCGAGCAAGAACCTGTATATTTACAAGTTAGGCTAAACAGGTTCTTACATATGTGGTATGTATAACAAAAATCTAGGGTCAATATGTTCTTAATAGGTTCTTAATTTCTGGGAAGTTTCACAATTTAGCACTGAACCTTTTTTATGGTTATGGCGCTGAAAATGATTTCAATAATAATGATCATAATATGATCACATATTCATTATAAGTGATTACTGTTAACACTGTATGATAGTAATTACTAAAATAATGCTCATTTATAGGTGTCTCTATGTCAGCCCACTGTTTTCTACAAAAATGGTTATATTCAAAGAACTAAGAACCTGATTTCAAGTTTTAGGCTAAATAGGTTCTCACATAGAGGGGGGTATAAAATGGTAAATTTTAGCCTAATAGGTTCTTAAAATGTAGGTTCTTACTTGCAGGTTTTTGCTGTATTATCACCAACCAGTTTCAGCCACGCCAACTGGACTGCCGGTGCTAATCGGTAGTACTTTGTGTTAGACCAAGGGTATGTGTTCATTTTGCTAATAGTCTGTACATATGAAATAGCAATATGTACAAGTTTATGTTCGACTATTCACACGCAAATCTTTTAAGTATTTTCTGTACCTCTTGCGTCACCATTACATGTACAGTAGTTACATAAATCAATAATGATATAAAGAGTATAAATTTGGAATGCCCCTGATTTTTTGGCCCCCGCGGTATTCCTGTCACTTTTAGTGTACATTCAACATGCCAAGCAGCTCAACTCTTCTTCATGAGCCTACTACACTTCGGATGCAAGGACAAAGCTCCAGACACCGAGATCCTCACGAGGGCAGACTGAACGGTGAGCGCAGAGCTTTCATGCCATGCTGAAGCTCATTCAAGTCCGATGGGCTGTCCACAAATGCCGCATGCCCAGTGATCGTCTTCCCAAGGGGTTGCTCTTGAGCAAGCTTGATAGTAGGCAAACAATCACAGGGTGGTCAGCGCATGCGCTGTAATGACACCCTGTATGTCTCCCTGAAGAGCTGCGGTGTAAAACACAACACCTTGGAGAAAGCAGCGCGGAATCCATCTGGATGGCGCGACTCTGTGAGATTTGGAGTGAGAGTTTTGTTTGTAGTATCTGAAAAATTAATTGTAAATCGAAGTGTAAATAAGTGTATTATTTTGTCGTTTTTGTTTTGTTTTTTTGCTGTTCTTGTTGTTGCTACTGGTGTTATTGTTGTTGTTGCTGTATTTGAACAGTTTGAAGCAAAGTGAATCGAAATTGAAAACTGACCCGTCAGCGGAGGAGAGCCAAAGCCAGAGTTTTAAAGTGACTCTGAACACTTTTTTTATTAGTTTAGTTCTAATCTTTTATTTGAGTGACACATTAACGGATTAGTGAACCTCTTCGATAAGGAAGGACTGATTGTAATTCCTTCCTGATTGAACATCGAAGCTTAGATCAAATTAAAGGAAATTTTTGTAGCTCTTTATTACTATAAACTGACGAGGCTTTATTGAAGTGATGTCAAAATTTAAACTTACAGAGATTCCAAGATATTCTGTAATGTTTAATTAACTTATCAAGTGTCAAAAACAATAACTCTTATACAACTAAATTGGATATTCTGGTATTGTATATAAGAGTTTTATAAAAATAAGCAAATGCGATGTAAGGCGATATGTTGAATGAAGAACCACTTGAGTACTTCCGTTTTCTCTGGTATTGATTTAGACAGGTCCAGGGCTGATAAATCGTCAAAAAAAGGTTATCATTGACCAGTTTGTCAACCATCGCTGTTTAACTGAGTAACTGGGTGGTCATATATGACGCGAGAATAGAGCTTTCATTAAAAAACAGTCTACAATAACATTTGTTGGCTATAAATTACACGCTATTTTACAAAAACAATTTTATAAGAATAACGAGGCTCAAATTTGGCAAAAAATTAAGAAGAATGCAAGAACAATCCAGGCTAGGATTTGGAATCATAAATGTAAAGTTTGCTTTTCTTAATAAAATTCAACTATTTTCCTCAAACTCGATTGTATTGAACGTTGAAATACTCCAAATGTTGACATCCATCGAATTTCCATTGCGATTTATTCGGCTTGATCACAAGTTTATAGGCATGTTTTGGAATAGTTTAGAAGTTATTTCTCACTGTTGTTGTTCTTATGAATACTTTTGAAAACAAGAACAGAATATCAGAACAATTGATGTTATAATTTACTAAAAAATAAAGAACAACGAGGATCGGCCAAAATTTACAGGTTCTTATTTAAAAAAACCTGTACAATACTACACAGGCATGTACACGCTTTTTTTAAATATAAGAACCAGTAAATTTCGGCTCAGCCTGGGCTGTTCCTAATTTTTTGGCAATTTCAGCCTCAAATTGTTCTTAAATTGTTCTTGTTTTCTGGTAATTCCAGTCGGAACATTAAAATGACGCTAAGAAACACATGCTTGCTATCATTTCATACTGCGGTACTGATGCGAAAAAGTTTGACAGTCTATACATTGTCCGCGAACGTCACGAGCTTGCTTTTCACACTTCTAGCGCTCGATGACCCAGTATTTATGTATGTTTCATTCTGTGTACAAAAATTAAATAAACTTTCTTAAACTTTTCTGATCAAAATTTCTACC
>JAOBRG010398678.1:0-10178 GCA_027574985.1 Umimayanthus nakama | reverse complement strand
ATTCTCCTAAACTATTGCGAGCGTTTTGATTGGTTGAATTCAATCACGCGATTTGATAGACGCATGGGCGTGCGTCTATCGAGATTTAGATGCACGATCGCGCCATACAAAAAGCGCGCGAAAAATTGCCAGCTATGTTCTAAGTCAAATTAAAAGACAGCTTTTGTTTTTTACACTTATTCAAAGTATTACGAACCCACGCGCTCAATCTGTTTACAAGAAGCCACCATATCATTTGCCTGTCAACAAATACTCAAGTCTACAGAAAAACAAAAGTGTAGCTTGATTCCTTTTTTCATTCGTTGGCGGTTGTGGCTCACTGATGACAAAATTGTTTACTGTACTCTATAGTTTTGATATCTTGAATCAAAGAAAACAAGAAAATGTCTTTGAGAAACCGGTTCTTTTCACTCTAGTAGTTGTAGTTTTCGTATCGGTTGGAAGAGTTGTTTTTGTTTTTCGGAAGACCAAATACCTCATTATTTTGATTTCACTCCATGACATAAACGGCCTTGATTCTTTGCTCGCTAGAGTTTTTTTTGCCTAATATTTTTAGTTGATCGCTTTTTTGTTTAGAAAGTTTTAACTCTTTACGAAGCAGGTAAAATTTCAGATCTATTATCTCGAGATTATTTTTGTCCGAAAGCAAACAAACTCTAATCGAAAAGCACATTAATCTGTTTACCGTCGACAAAAATCATCGTTGTCTTTCAAGCCCGCACAATGTCTGAGATTGCCGGAAAGTAATACATAGCAGCCAATTTTCCCTTTTAATAGCGAAACAGTAGCTAAAAACTTGTATCACTTTGGCAGTTGTATTTTTGTTACTTTAATAATTTGCACTTTTTAGCGTTTGTCTCAAGTACGTTGTTCAGTGTTGTGAGCATTTATATGTTGTTTGTGTCTGTTTGTATGTTGAGAAAAACGAAAATTAATCTTTACACTCAATCCTATTGTTTTTATAAAAAGCGTATGAATTTATTGACCTATTGTCTGGCGTATGTAAATTTTCTACTGCTTCCTGTCAAAAGTCTGCTTGATGTTGAATCTAATGAACACAACAGACTTGGCACCTAAGGAGCCCAGATATCGTTGGAAACCGCCTTCCAATTCATCCATTCAAGGTTTGATATACATGGTCCTTGTACAACTGTAATCTGTGATCCTTTGAGTCATTCTTATCGAAAATTTCGTTTGAGAATCGTTTTAAAATTCGTTGAAATGCACTTCAGCTATTCGATCAAAGTATTGGTTTTCTGAACGTTAATCTGTTGAGTGTGAGAACATTTTCCGTCGTTGTTGAATATTTTGGAATACACTATGTTACTTTTGTTTTTTTTCTTAGCAAAGAACGCGTCAAAGTTTGACATTAATGTTCTGTCAGCGTTCGTTGCGTCTTAGGCTGGAACCGTCATTTCTTGCACAGTTTGCTCGATTAGTATTTTCCCAATTTATGTAAGTGACAATGTGGGTTGTCTTAGGGCGCGAACATGTTTTGTAAACGACTTAGTAACTGTTCTTCCCATGGCAATCTTTCACTCGGCTTGTCTGCATCTAACCGTTTCGTCGTGATTTTACGCAGTTTTATTAAGTATTGGCCATTGTTTGTTGATCACGCTGAATGAATCGCCGTTTGGCAGTTGATAAAAAGACTGAACCATCTGGTATTCACTTGTATAATTTGCAGCACGCGTCCTCGGTGTTAGCGTGATATCAGTGATAAACAAAAACAATCAGTTGAAAAACTCTTAGAACAAAATTTGGAGGTTTGTCAGCAATGTAATTCTTGAAGAGCAGACAAATATTTCGTAGTTCTGACTTTTGTGTGTGCTCTCTTCTCATGTAAAAGCAGTTCGTGGATTTCGATTTGAACTGACAGTTCTTGATATTTGGAAATTTCACTATCACGTAATGAGCTAAGTTCTTGTCTCAAAAATCGGTTTTAGGAGTTGCAATTCGCATTGCTTTTAAGCGTATTACTTCACATGAGATGAGATCATGCAATACTTTGAAAAGGTTATAGATTAACCGTAATCCCAAGTGAATAATTTCAAGGTTTTGTCATTTTTGTATGTACGTACACAATGCATAAATTTACAATGATTGTTTTCGCATTGTTGTTTAGATTTAGTCAGGTGGATATGTAACTGCAAATCTCAGAAATAATCGCTGGGATTCATGAAGCTTTTTTAAAAAAGAAATAGAGCTCCTTTTCTTTTGCTGAATTGTTTGACAGTTGAAACTACTCGCAACAGCGAGTTAGCGTCTGGTCAATGCCCTTGAGTTAATACCAACGGATGTGTAATTTCTATGCATTTTTGTCTCTTAGGATCAGCTATAAGCATTTTTAACTGTACACAGTCGATAGTTGATATGGAAAATGATCTTCACAGTCTTTAGTGTTGTGTGCTTTTGTTTTTCATTTGATCACGTATTCGGGGTTTTCCATGACGCAAAAAATTGCACAGTTTTTTCAAAAAATAATAAGGATGCAAGAGTTGAAACTCTGTGCGTCGATGGAACATGCATGCCATAACGCCAAAAGACTGAAGAGTTGAGTGTATGTGACTGAAGTTTGAAAACACTAACTTGTGTAGCGTGCTGTTTTCTTTAATAAGGTGAAACCCCTTAAAATTTGTTTTGGACCCCTAATTCAAATTTCTTTATTTGCAAGACCGGCTATTTAGTAACGGGTAATGCTAAAGCTACATTTACAATGAGAAACAAACCGTATAAAACTAAAAAGATGAAAAAATGATGAAAAAATAATTGCCAATCAGCTAACTTTTCAAAACTTCAGTATTAACTAATAGTTAAACTTCATTATAATTCAAGAAAGAAGGGGCCCCTAGTACCCCCTTGAAAATTTTTACTGAAAAGCCTGCAAGTTGCTTTTTAATGAAAGTCAGTCAGTGATTTCAACTATAATGACTTAATTGAGGGGAGAACGAATTTAGTTATTGTTAGCGGGAGTTCCAGTTATGGGGACTCAACTGTTTGTGTTTACTGTTAGCACGTTATGGAATTTCTGTTTGTCTGGTTTTGCAGGAAGCAGCTACTGGGCCTGTTTGTGAGAACAGAAGAAACCGGGCAGAAAGAGGTAAATCCGCATCGGATGAGGCTGCGGTTGGAACCCCGCAGCCGCCACATTTAATCTCAGAAATTCGAGCTATGTCAGAAAAAACTGCAGAAGATTCTATGCTATTAACAGATGACTTACATGACCGGATCGACGAGCTATCGACACTGGACATGGACTTAGAAGATGTGAATTTCTCAGGTTCACCAGACGAAACCAAGGATTTGGACTTAGAAGATGGTGATCCCCCACCCCCACCCCCTGATATGTCTCCACCGCCAATCCCAACGGGACCCCCGCCAGACTTTATAGATGATACAGCACTAGAGCTTGATCGTAATACCGAGAATCTATTAGGACACTCCCCACCTCGTACTGCGGCAGATCTTAGGCCAGCCTCACGTCAAAGGCCTTGCGATGAAGAGCCTTTATTACGAGAACAGTGTGAAACTCAGGTAGAAACTGAACCTGACTTGCTGGGTGCGTCAACAGAGGATGCCGAGGGCACTTCCTTTTGGAGGCCCCCTCCTCTGAGCCCCGCATCGTCAAGCTCTAAACCAAGAATGCGACCAGTTCTTTCAGAAAAATCGCCTAAAATCTCTTCACCGTCGGTATCTAAGCAGGGACACTTTAAGGAACAGGCCTCGCAAGAGAGCTCTAAAAGAGCACCTCCTCCAACTCTCCCAAAACCCAAGAGGAACGGCAGTAGAGAATGGCCTCCCAAACAACACAGTCTGCCAGTGGTCCCTGCGTCCACGTCCCGCTTTGCACCCGCAGTGTCAGTTTCCTCGGAGTCGGAACTCGCGAGGCAAGGTCGCGGGTTCATGGACCAAGACGAGATGGGGCTGCCCCCGCGAGGCAGTGTACTCGCGAGGGCCTCGAGTATCAATCAGGGACAGCTGGACGCGCTGAATGAGAAGATCGTGTTTCTGGAGAAACAGCTCAAGGTTAGTGGTGACAGTTGTTCATCTGAAAATGAATAAATACTTTGACACCATACAGCTGAGATTTGTGTAGACAGCCGAATGGGGGACAGATAGAGAGACAGACAGAGATATAGACAGTCAAGCAGCCTGACTGACGGACTAACGCACAGATGATAGAAAGAGAGACAGACATAGAAGCATGTAGGCAGTCTAACTAACAGACGACCCGCTTAAAGGCAGGTACGCGGACATATACAGAGACAAATGAATAGGATACACAGACAGAAATAAAGACAACCATTTGGTCGGACAGTTAGACGATTAGACTGAAATCAGTACGGCACACAAAGTATATATACAAAGAAAGGCACACACAGACAGGCGGGCAGAATGACAGACTGCTGGAAATTCGCATTATTTGTAACATTGGCAGTTTTTGCCCGATAGTTATTTTAAACCAGTTTGCAATTCAATATGAAACATTGCATTAAGTAAAGTCCGTGTTTCTTCCAGTTGGGTTTGTCTGTCTTAAACAGGCTTCAAACCGAAAATGTTTGTTTGTTTTTAATGACATCATTTTAATTTTGTGTCATGGTCTTTATATATTTTGTGTTAATGCATCTTAACTGGTTGTGAAAAGAAAAAAATAGAGAAGATTGTTTCTCTCTTAAGATGAAACATATATTAAATATGGAATAATATTTTTTTGCTTAAACTAAAAGACTAGTTTTGGAAAATGCTGTTTTTTTTCTGCGTAGGCGAGTAAGCTGAAGATGGGTTTTAATCAGCAACGGTTGATATGGCATGTTTTACTTACGGGCGATAAGCGTAGCATATCAACCAATGTTGGTTTAAAAAACCCAATATTATTTTTTGTTTTGTCTTGGTACTTAAGGCCGGTTACGAACTCATGCAAGGTTTGGCGTTGTACGCATTTTTTGCTTCAGTGTTTCATTCGTATTAAGACGAGTTCGTACGAACAAGTTTTTGAATGTATCACTGGACGTGGCTGTGCTTTTATGTACGACAACAAAAAGAACTTTAAAGCCTGCGGTACTAGACATTTCGACAGCTTCTTGTTTTAATGACTTTTTAGAAATCCTGTTTATAATATGTCGGATTATTACCTTTGACTTTGGTCAACCATTGTGAAACCACTACTGAAAACCTACTCGGAGGCTGAACCGCTTTCCCTGTTGAAAACGACTAACTTTACTATAGAACAGAGAGTTGCATTCTTTCTAAACCACAGTTACTACTCGCAAATAACTTGTATTAAATGTTTCAAGAACGTTATCTCACTGGTGATATTATCGTTATTTTCCTATTCGGTCTTGCTCCAAAGCTCTTTCTGATTTTCTGTTTTGTTGATACATTATTTAAACTGCCGCAGGTCTTGTTAATAATTCACATCAAATGAAAGCATTATTAGTTCTATATTCTATTTGCGGATTTCGTGCATCCTAGCTTGTCCTGACTTTAGTTTTAAGCTGTAGCCTGTTTGACATTCAACTCTGCTTCGTTTTACTGTTATTTTCAGAGAAAATTCTCCCTTTTCGCAAATTTTGTGGTAAATATTTGTCCTCGCATGGCAGATGTAACTTCGAAACTGCTTTCTTTGCCTGAAAGACCTCTTAAACTGAGCGAAGCTGATAGACGCGAATTGCTGCGCCAGGATAACGATATGACAATATCTCCGCGCGATACAGTCGCCATGGATGCAAGTTTTGATTCTCAAAAGAATGACGTTGATGGTTCGGCTCTTTTGTTTCATTCGGATAGAGAGTCTGAAGGGTCGTCGGAGGCTTCATTAGTCATATTCGATGTGACTGAAGCGAGCTGGTTTAGCAGCTGTGACTGTGTACCACTTGAAGATCTGGTAAAAGCGTGTAATTCGCGCCATGATAGCTGCCATATACAGGAGCTAATCGAATTCCAGGACGACACACTTAATGAAACACCTCAAACAGGTGATGTGGAAACAATATCGACATGTTTGACAAGCCTGTCAGGTCCTGCAGGCACTACTGTTTGCACGATGGAGACCGTGTCGGGACACTTTCGCCGAGCCGACGGAGTTGAAGAAACCTGCTATCGAAAAAGTAGCATAGAACTTGAAATTAGCGACATGGACCAAGCAGTAGGAACTCCTATTTCACCTACAAGTTCTGAAATTGAGAAGAATGCAAAACTAGAATTTCCAGATCCAGCAGAAATCCTGACGGGGAAAGTAGAATTTCATAGTAAGGAGATCGCTGCAGACGGACTGGAGAGTTCTGTAAGATTTTGTGAACCCATCGAAGATGAGTTTTCAGTTGAGCTAAAGTTACCAGAGCCGACAAAACAACCGAGGATATCTGCAAACAAAGATCGGCTTTCTTTTGCAAAACAGCGAAGGGTAGAAAAACTCGAATCTGATGTTTTTGATAAACTATCAAAAGATATTGCTTCATTTGACGAAGCTCATAAGCGCGAAAAGTTTGTACCAGTAACTGTTTCTTCGCCAGTACATTGGGAGTACAAGCAAGGATCGTGTTTTAAAAGCGATAATTTAAAACCTAAAATGGATGGCTTCCAGTCAAGAGTTGGTTCCCTCGCTGCTGTGCTTCCTAAGAAGAGAATTGTGTGGCCCGTTTGCAGTAAATACCCTAATTGTTCTATTTGTAGCATGGAAATTGAGGAAATCGACGAGAATGTAAGCCAGGCTTTTGAAGGCGGAATTTGTTTTAATGCCTTTATAGTTTTGCACCGCAGTTGAAAAATAATTGGGTTTTTATTAATTCCTATTTTAAAAAACTCAATTGTTTGCGGTCTTATTTAGCTTGTCTTAAAATCTGAACATCGCATGCAAATGAGTGAGATTTGCCATGTTATATTTGGCAAGCGTTGTGTTTGAATTTGCATTTTAACACTTATTTTTATAGCCGCGGCTTTACAACGATTATGCTCGTTTTTTTAAATAAATGCATTACAAATGGTATTAGTTTACAGCGGGTGATAGATTTTTGGGGACCCACTGTTAGTGGCCCGTTGCTACAACGGAAAGAATTTCTTGTTTTTAGAAGAGATAGTGGGTTAGCGCATTAGTATACGTTGTTTATGTATTGTGGTTCAGGCTTTTTTCTTTAATAGAACAAACCTTATAAGAATACCAAGGCTGAGATTTGGCTAAAATCTTAAGCGAGTGTATGGGAAAAAATTAAGAAAAAAGCCAAGTTCAGCCAAAATTTACTGGTTCTTATAAAAAAAAAACCTTTTAACGTGTATATGATATTTGGTTCAATAGAAGGGGAAATTACGATTTTTAATTCAGAATTTTGTTGATACATTTCGTATTTCATATGCCACTAATTCTTTTTAGAACATACACGGGCGAAAAAGTAATAAAGTGCTGTTTATTGTTTGTTTTTCCGTTTGCAATTTTTAGATTTTTATCTTTCCTAAAATTTTAATTTACGTTTGTAGGGCGCCAGGCACTTTCACCTTTTTTTTAAGGGAAGCTATATAAGATTATTGTTACCGCCATAATTGATGAGGTGCGGGTTAGTTTGGGACAAGATTTTGTTCGGGATTACTTTGTGGCGTAGTTTCGGCATCCATTTTTTAAATAAAATCATGCTAAGAATGAACAGTCCAACGAGCACAAGACAAATATCATTTTCGTTTCAAAATGTTACACTGATTTTTCATCAATGACGTTAAAACCAAAAAACAACCTGTTGGCTATTTTATACCAATGCTAAGTGCTGGGACATATCCACTCGATGTTTTAATTTCTAGGGATGTGCAGTTGTTTATGTAGCTGATTAATCGTTCCATTTGGGGTATTTTTCTTGCAGAACAAAGAAAGCGTGATTCGCACAATGAGGGTAAGGTTCCTGAAGTTTGTTGTTTGTTTATTTGTTTGTTAGTTTTTTTAAAAATGAAAATGCTTACAATGTTGTGCAGAGTTGACTGTCAGATTTTTCGGTGGCGAGGAAGCGTATAACGTGAAGCCACGAGGCTTGTGTTAGTGTAGGCTGTCTTAGTGGTCTAACTTACAAGAATTAGTTTGAAGTTGCTGGGATAATTTGAAGTAGCATTATATGCATGAGCTTGTTCAGATACCAAATCATTCATTGTGTGTCTTAGAAGTAATTTTTGAGTTCGTTTTTTGAACAAATTGAATGAAAGAGAGTTAATAATATCGTCACTAGGATCTAGAATTCCTTGAAACGAGTTTAATAAAGTTTTATTAGTCCCACTTCATATTTAATAGCAGATTTCTGTAGAGTATCAAGTGAAGTGCTTCTTAATACCAAATACAAACCCCTTATTTTACGGAGAATGTACATTTACATCCTGAACTATTTTAGTGCAATATGGCGTTTTTAGTTCAAAAGAATTATATATCAACGAAAACCACTTAAACGACATGCATACCTGGCTGTTACTTTGTGTTGTTTTATCTTTTAGCTTCATTGTAAGTATTTTCGTTCGTTTAATCAGTTCGTTGCTAATTATTTACATTTATTTGGTATGCAGGTCGAAGCAACAGAGTTGGAGACACAGGCTATGGTGAGTTTAATAGAACTTTTAATTGAATGATTCTACCGCAAAAACACGCAAAACAGCACAAACGTACGGGTTTTTTTTGTAACTAACGTGTAATAACCTGGAAGTCAAAATTTGAAAAATACTGTTTTTTCTGCGTGGGAGAGTACAAGAGTTAGTATGGTATGTTTTTTACCTGTGGGATATCAGTGTTTAGCTGACGTTTTGAACGCTAGCCCTTCGTCGGAGCAGACTGACATGTAATAAGTTACATTTGATGATTTGAACATCATTTTCGTCTGGAAAAAACTGGATTTTTAGGATCTATTACTAACTTTAGTCTGATTGTAACTCAGATATCATCTACTGAAAAAGTGATAGCATTTTGTTTTCACTTGTATTGTCTTGTACTGGAGAGAAGGAAAATTTGTGTGGGGTTTTTGGTAGATTTCTTCACGTTTTACATTATTTGAGGTATCTTAATAAAGAGTACTGTTCAAATAGTTGTTTCAACGCTGATTGTTAAACTCATTTCGCAGTTGGAACGACGAGACAAAGAAGTGAAAATCTTGGTAAGTTTTTGTATTTAAAGATTTAATTCTTTGCTCGCCATTTCAATTTGAAACTGAAGATTGAAACTTATCTTTTTTTTTGAATGTAGTAAAATTGATATTTTTTCTGGTTTTGTCTTTTTTTTTATTTTAGGAAGAAGAGATCGCCTTCTTGAAGCAAGAGGTAAATGTGTTTGCTTGTGCAAAATCTGTAGCTCTGTTGTTCTTTTTCTGAAGCATATACTTTGTTAGTTGGAAGAATGTTGTGCAAAATTTCGATTTGGGAACAGTAAGATGATTGCTATACGGAGATCATGTGAGTGTTTTCTATTTTGAAAAAGTAATAATTGGCGACCTTACGTTTGATTACTTGTTTCCTAAATTGTCAAGGAAATTGAACCTTTAAACCAACGATTGTAAGCCGCTGCTGGATCATTGCAGCTGTGGTTTTTAACGTGTGTTACTGGTAGTAGTTTTGCTATTTTTCCAGCATTGTTAATATTAATCGTGTATTGTTTCTCTTTCCGTAACAGAACCAGAAGAAAGAAAGAGAGCTACTGGCCAGGGTACAAGCAGTCCTACTTTCCTGTACATAAAATTTTCCCAAACAGCAAGCAGCCAAGAAAGCTAACCAGCTACTTGTGAACAAGTTTGTTTTGCTTGCTACTTCTTGAAGAAAATGTTATGTTGGCTCACATCTTTGTCTTTTTCACAAGTGTCACCAAGTGACGGGCTGTTAGGAAAATGATTTGGGGAGATTTGGACTGAAAAAATCGTGAAATAAGATTGCATCAAATTTATGTATTTTCTGTAGCTGGTGACCTTTTTCTTGTGCAAAACTTACTACCAGTTAGAGCGTTACTTGATTTGCGTTCTAGTTCGACATGACATAATTTTATTCTATTTTAGATTGGGGAAGTCAATCGAAAAGGATATGAGGTACAGTATAATTTTGTTAAACATTTGAGTTTCCAGTGGATGTAGACATATTTTTATTGTTTTATAATAACAGTAATAATAAGAAGAAGAAGAAGAAGAAGAAGAAGAAGAAGAAGAAGAAGAAGAAGAAGAAGAAGAAGAAGAAGAAGA
>JAOBRG010398667.1:0-10178 GCA_027574985.1 Umimayanthus nakama | reverse complement strand
CCCCCCCCCCCCCCCCCCCCCCCCCCCCCGCACCCCATTTCCCAGCCGAATGTTTCGGCTCAAAATCCCAGTCCCAATTATTCAAAATCCCAGTATATCAGATAAAAATAAGTTTTTTCTCTTTAAGAGATTGCAAATCCCATTCCCAGTAACTCATATCCCATTTTCCCAGTCTAAAATAAAGCAAATTCCAGCTCCCATTTTACCCCTTCAGGACCCTCGATACCTTTCTTCACAAGTTAAAATGTTTTAAAAAGGCTCGTTCATGGCTTCGCTTACAGTGCTCTCAGTTTAAGTTTAAAGCTAGGATACATGTATCCATATTCGGATGTCAAGCTAATTTTTCTAGGAACGTAACACGGATGATTTGATACGAGCAGCTGTTCAGTTGGATTGCGTTCCACCATTTTGATTCACGTGAACACGACGCAAGAACAAATATTTTCGAAAATTTTGTCCAATGTGCTGTTTTGTTTTACGTTTTTGGTGTGTGCGTTGACGAATTTTACAAGAAGTTGTTATTTGAATCAGATTGCAGGTTCGGCGCCTCAATATCCTCATGGCGTTATCGACCCAATCGAAGACATGGCTAAGGTAATTTACACGTCTATATAGGTTATCTAATGAGTATTTGTTTGTATGTATGTATGTGAGCATATCTGTGTGTATGTATGTATTTATATATGTTTGTTTATACAAATATTTCAAACATGGTTGTCATAGTCGTGTAGTCGATAATGGAAGCGAAGGAACTTTGGGTACAGTCGTAAATGCGTGATAACGCCCCCCTGAAGGTTGTTACTATATGGCCGTTGCATTACGGTGAACCAGCACTCTGTATTTTGCAAAGTCAATGCTTATAGTAGTAAATTACTTGAGCTGCTTGAACCCCAGTGTTCCTTTCGACTCCAGTATCGGCTATACTGACTATGACAACCTTTTTTGAAGTAGCTGTTCGTTCATAGTCGACCTAGGAAACGAAAAGTTGTTATAGCTGTGTCTAAAATCTTGTTCACCCTAAAATACTACAGTTTTTAAAGGCTTTGTAACTAAACAAATAAACAGTTTACTGAAATCCACTTTACTTCAGTGTTGCTGTTTTTACTTTTTCTAACATTGGCTGTTGAAACATAAATTAGAACATGTCTTGAAGGAGTTTTCAAGTTCAAACGAAGATCGCTGTATTCATGTGCACGTGATTGTGTCCGTGCTGCCGGGCGAATTTATTTTTTACGCCCACTTCAAGATGGCGGACTGTCACGGCTCATTTATTGTTCGTAAATTCATGTTATAGGGCTATATGATGGTTGTTCGTGGTTATCTGTGTTTAGTTAGGGTTAGGGTTGGGTCATGGTTACTTTTGTAAGAACTTTGGATAGACATACAAAAAATGTGAAGTTTTGGCAGCGAATGATGGGTTAGTGTGGTGGTACGTTCGAGACTCGTAATACCCATCTTTCTTCGGCACTTTTAACTTCTGTTTTTTTCTTGTAGTTTTTTCTAAGTACGAGTCTCAGTTTGAGCAATGTTGCAGTTCTACTGTAAGCGTCCGCCATCTTGTAGTGGGCATAGAAAAAAAAATCGCCCGTGCCGGTGTGCGTGTGCACAGAATTATGTTTTAACCTCAATTATCAAGTAGTGTAGAAACATCTGCAAGACGGAATCTTCCATGCGTAAGCACACCTTTGCCCTTTGTTTCTTGTTTCAGCTTGCTAAGAAATACAACTTGGGACTGCATGTCGATTGCTGCTTGGGAGGCTTTCTTGTCCCTTTTATGAAAAAAGCAGGGTAAGGCGTCGTCTTCTCGATTGTCTCAAGTATGCATACACCTATTTCATAAAAGGTTGTCTTCTGATTTGTTGCTTTGTGCATTGCGCATTGTTGCACACCCAGACCGCAACGCACAATGGATTTTTTAATAGATGCCTAAACAAAACAGCGATATTCGTGTGTTAGACCTGGAAGCAATGTAGAGAACGAATGTCGCTGTATCGTAATAGACACCTGCAATGCTATTCAAAGCTTCGTTATTTCCATGGTGCATTGCGGTCTGGGTATGCAACAATGCGCAATGCACAATGCAACAACTCAGAAGACAACGTTTTTTGAATTAGGTGTATATAACAACATTTATGTCCGGGTGGGGATTTAGAAAGTTTAATTTTGTGTCAAAGTTTGTTCAGTGAATGATCATTTTGAGACACACTACACAATTGAAATTGACAACTCTTTAAAATTTTAAATCCCAGGTATCACGTGGTGCCATTTGATTTCAGCGTCGATGGGGTGACCAGTATATCAGCTGACACTCACAAGGTAATAATAGTTAATATACTTTGTTAACGTCTCAAAACATCTTGCTTGGTGCATGTGCCTTGCTAATCGAGGAGACTATATTTTGTACAAGTAGATGGTCACAGCGCTGAGAACAGTTACAAAAGTATAGAAAGGCAGCAGTAAATAGTGCTCGGTGATTGAAAACTAAAATCTTGGACAATTTTTAGAATAAACAAATAAGTGAGAGTGCGATGAATGATATGAGAACTGTGCTGACAAGATCTATGCAGTTTGTAAGATTGCATTTAAATTTTGGGCAAGGTTTTGAACCTGAATTAAGCATGTTTTTTACAAAGATACAACAATCAGTGAGTTGTCGGCCTCTCTGCCTCAGAAAAATTTAAAAATGCCCACACTCAGAATTGATGAAAAACGTAATAACACAGCATTTCTTAATAAAATTGCAAAATAGTATCCGTTCCATTAAAAATGAAATAATTGATTTTCATCCTTCCCACCTAAATGATGTTTTTAAATAATTTAAACAATTTTTTTTCCTAAAACAATAGTTAAAACAATTATTGTACGACGAGCTTTCAGATAGCGGACCTAACAAGCGTGAGTGTAATAGCTGTTTATTAAGTACTGGATATAAAAGTCTCGAATTTTATTTTAAAACGACTTGATTTTTGGGTCTTTTTGAAGAAAAATTCTCCGTGATAAAATTGCCATTTTACAAATTTGGACAAACTATAGGATAAATTATTTGTCCAGTGAGAGGATGCCAATCAAATTACCAGAATTTCAAAATCCAGTGTTTGGTGTTATTATATATAATTGAAGTTATAACAGATGCTTAAAACGTTAAGCTCGAGGTTGTTGTTTCTTAAGTTGCCGTCCTTAACTTTTAAACATTATATAACAAAGCTTTTCCTGCTATTGAAATTTTATTTAGAAGTAATAAAACCAATACCAATTGGAAACAGTATACAGCTCTCTTACAGTTTACCACTTAACAGATGCGGAATCCAGTCTTAATAAAAATGCAGAATCTTTGCTTGTAGAACATTTTTAAAGCACATGTTAGCCGTGACGTTGTTAGAAGTGAGCAGAGAGAAAACACAAACTAAATAGTTGATTGCATTCATTCTCTTTTAGTATGGCAATTGTCCCAAAGGGTCATCAGTGGTGTTGTATTCCAACAAAGAGCTTAGAAGCCATCAGGTACCTAAGTAAAGCACTTTTATCAATGTTTGGAGTAATTAGTTTGTTTCTCTAAAATTATTTTAAGATAAACGTAGATGTATGGGGCTGCAACCACCAGAAAAATTCAAATAGAGAACCTCCCTGACTTTGGTGAGTGGAGCACCCGTCTTACTCGCTGTTGCGACCAGTTACGTTACCTTGTGAATGTAAATCATAACAACTGAGCAGTTGACTGAAATATCAATAAAATAACCGTGCAAGCACTAGATAGCGACGTTTTCCTTTAATTGTGGAGGAATTGATGCAAATCAAATGGCAGTTCAAATGGGATGTAATAAAGTGTCGTGAGTTTTTTTTTTAAATTAGTGGTCACGGCTATGAAACGACTGGCAAAGCCATGCACAAGATTTTTCCACAATCAAACGCAATTGACACCAAGTAACATAAATCAGTATACGAATTTCAGTACTTTCGTAACATCATTTTTATGTGTCTCTTGATGTTAGTTTTTTGTAGCCCCGAACTGGCAGGGAGGAATTTATGCCTGTCCCACAATTCCTGGCAGTCGCTCTGGTTCAAATATTGCTACCACCTGGGCCGCGCTTCTTTATCACGGACTATCGGGTAGGTAACTTCTCGGTTTTGTTGATTATTGAGTTTGAGTTTTCTTGGGAATCTTTGTATTATGGTAGAGGGGCAGGAGTGTCAAAGCACTGGGGACAGGGGATGACAGAAGGGGTGATCTGCGTGTTGGGAATTGAAGGGTTAAAGGAGCTGGATTTAGCTGTTTTTATGAGGCATCTGTTTATGGTCAGTAAAGCGACAGGAGAGAAAGGGAGATCTTGGATCTTCTGAGGAATCAGTGCATGTAGTGGGTGGAGCAACAAGGGACGAGAGGGGATCTGTGTGTTGTGATTTGGAAGGGAACGGTAATGGGATCAATTTAAATTTTCCTTATGGAGAAACTGTGCGTGTGGTTCGTAGAGCGACGGGAGAGGAGAGGCAATCTGTGTGTTGTGATTTGGAAGGGAACGTTTAGGGATCAATGTAACGTTTTCTTATGGGAAATCTGTGCATATGTGGGTAGAGCAATGGGAGAGGAATGAGATTCTGTGTTAGAATTTGGAAATTTGGTTCTTTGATGTTTTTTGTTACGTACTTGTACAATTAAGACCATTGATACTGTAATTTCTAACCGCACGTTCTTTTGTGTGTTTTGCTAGGATATGTGGAGTGCACTAAGAATATAATTCAAGCTAGATTACGCGTTGAGGAAGGGTGAGTGACTAAGTGTAGATTGAGTAACAGTTTGCTTTCATCTACCCTGGCAACTGGCGAAATCGTTTCGATGCCAACTGCTACAATTATTAGGTAAAACAGAAACAAACTATTCTTTCTGCTTTCCTTGCAACTCTTGTTTAGCTGTTATTATTCGTTGTGGGGTAGGCTATACCTTACAACACCTTGTAACTCGAGCAACATGTCTGGCGTCTTAAAGTTTTATTACGAGATAAGTTCCTTAAGAAAAGTGAAAATGAGCGGACTTGAGCGGGAAAATCTCAAGCGAGCTCACAGAAGCTGACGCGCGAAACACAAATAATAGTACAGACGTCGCAAGCGTTTAGTTTCGTCCGTTTACTTAGGGCGCGTTCGATTGACTCTATTCCGGAATAGGAATAAACAGAATAAAAACTTTGTTTAATCTTTTTGGCCACAATTCCTGCCAAGTTAGAGGAAAAACACAACTGCGTTTTTTATCTTGTCCCAGCCATTACTTTTAACTAGATTTTTGGTTGTTATGCGAATCAGGAGAGAATTTTGAAATTTTATTCTTATTCCGGAATAGACAGAATAGGGTCAATCAAACACACCCTAATTAGCAAGACGCGATGCAATATTTGTTTCAGGTATTAGTTTAAACTTGAGTCATTGGAGTCATTTGTATTAAGATGTGATTCGTTCAACTACTTTTCACACTGAGCGTAAAATCCACCGGACCGGAAATTACAAACACAGAAGTTGTAACAACTATTATTCAAACAAAGTAAAGCGTAAATACTACGAATATAACAACATTAGAAAGCCTGTTCGTTACTCATACTGTCACGCCTTTTGTGGCCGCCTTTTTTTTTTAAGTTTTGCTAGCGCGCGGGACTTGAAAGAGGCGGTGTCTTCGTGTTTAACAGGGTTGTTACAAATGACATGTCAAAAGTCCATTTCACGGTTCCTGAAAGTTAACCAAGCGTCTTATGAAACCGAGGCAGAGGTTGTCTTGACGCATTTAGAGAAATGGAAATGATAATTGTTCCCAGTTCTCTTCCCACTTCTCTAACTGTGTCAGGACAACTTTCGCCTCGGTTTCATGTTGAGGCTCGGCTTTGAAATGGGCTGTTTGACTCTTATCTACTCTGTCGAATGATGATAACTTCCCACCGTTCGATTGGTAATGGAATGTCGTAGTTAGTAGTCTGCACTTAGCTATGTTCACTCGTTCTTATCCCACACAGGTTATCCAAGATCAAAGACATCTTTATTTTTGGCAAACCCGACGCCAGTGTTGTTGCGTTTGGATCGAAGACATTTGACATATACGCCCTTTCAACTGTACTAGCCAAACGTGGCTGGCATCTTAATCCTCTTCAGTTCCCACCTGGGTAAGTGCAATGGTCTGTAATCGCATGCAATTATCTGTAATCGGCTGCAAATGTCTTTAATCATCTCTATTTATCTGTAGTCGCCTGTAATCGTCTGCAAGCATCTGTAATCGTTTGTAAATTGTCTGTAAATGTTTGAAATCGTGTGTAATTGTCGGTAATCGTCCGCATTAATCTAAAATCGTCTTGCTCAAAGCCAGTCTTTTTTAGTTTCATGTTGTACAGTGCAATGTTTTCCAATCGTCAGTAGGATTTATAATTCTGTTTTTTACCTTTGCAACTCCAGCATCCACATTTGTCTCACCAACCTGCACACCAAGCCTGGAGTGACCGACCAGTTCGTCAAGGATGTCAGGGAGGGTGTGGCCCTTATAATGAAGAACCCCAACGCCGTTACAACTGGAGTGGTAAGTTGGATATTATGTATTACTCTTTTTACGTTTATCAATACAGCTCCTGCACCACCTGAGATTCTTGTTAGTTCTTGTAGTTGTATTATCTTCCCGGAAACTCGTGAAATATTCCTGGAACTTACTAATTCACCAATAAACGCGTTGGAAACTCCTGGAAAGCTGAAATAAAGTTGCTAAAACTGTCAAAGTCATCGGTTTTTTGCTTTAAATTCGTCTTTTAGCCCTAACCAGACTGTGAGTGGGGGCTGAATCAGCCCCCCTTCTCACATTTTTTGTTGTTACTTTCTAGCGGTAAACAGTAGGAAAACAAAAATTGGAAACTTTTCCTAAAATTTCAATGGGAACATTTTGTACGCGTTTTGTTTGCATAGGCAATTAGCTGTTTGTTTATTTACCTATACAGCCTACCCTTCAAAACCAAAGATTTATGGCTGGGGTCAGCGGAAAATTAAAAAACTGTTGCCATGGTAACCAGTAGTTTGAAAGCCACTTGTATCGTAGACAACAAAGAAGTGACGTAGTAGCTACGTCACAGTTACCGCTAACAGTCTGTGGTGAGAATAGGTTATAAAAATTAAAACACTTTACAAAAATATGGTTTAGTAGTCATTTGTAAAAAAAAATAGCGACAGAGGAAAAAAATTAAGGTACCAATTTAAAGATCAGCATTCAACTATAAATCCTGCCAAGTTTCGTTACAATTTGTTGAATAATAAGGAAATTATGGAGGGGGGGGGGGGGGCTTTCAGGCCCAACCCCCCAAAAAAAACTCTTTGAGGCCAAAAAAGCCAAGTCTTAATAGGGTTAAAGGACTTGAAAAGAACTTTGTGTTTTGTTCGTTTTCGTGTTTCCGTCTCCGCTTCATTCTGGTTCACACTTCGGCATATGATAAGTGACGGGAGCAGAAAAGATGACGGAAGAGACTTTGTCTGTTATTGCTTCTGTCCCCGTTTTCCTGATTCACACAAGAGCGGAAGGGTTCTTCCGTCACCACTTCTACTTCCGTCGCTAGTGCAGGGTTACCATGTTCCTTGAAGATTTCTAGAAAGTACTTAAAAATAGGACAAGGTGCTTTAGAATCCTCGAACCGCTTGTTGCAGCGGCAGAAACTTGTTCGACAAGATGATAAGAATGCCTTTGGTCCGTTCAGCGCTGTTTATTATATAAAACAAGATCAATCGACGAGCCAGCTATCTGTTGTTTTGGCTGGTTTTATATGTGGTTTCCATATAGTTGTATCTGTCGTAGGAATTTTTTTTCATACGACAGATACATTTATATGGAAACCTGCTTAAATACAATCATCAAAACAGCTATTTTTTAAAGAACAGTACGAAGAGTGGATTCGGAAAGTTTGGTAGGAACTTTACTCGTGCGATACAGTGTTTGAAGAATAAAAATCCATGTTCTTGAAACTGAAACTTGTTCTATTTTATGTTTGTGGCATATATAGTGAGTTGAGTTATTGCATGAGGTTCTTGAATCTGTTGTAAAGAGTCCTTCAGTTTCAAGTTCTGTTGAGAGTAGGAACCCTTGTTAAAGTTGTGTCAGAGAAAGTAGCTTTCCTTTCTGACGGTGTTGCCCGATTTTGTTTCAGGGAGCGATTTATGGCATGGCACAAAGCGTTCCTGACCGCTCCATGATAACGGAATTGTCCTGCGAGTTTCTGAACAGCATGTACACAATCCCTCTGGACCGGCCCAAGCACAAAGCAAACAGGAAGTAAACATTGATTGCAGTTCACCTTAGACTCAGCGTGATGATCACGAGAAAAGCTGGAGTGAAAACGAGGCTGATTCAAAGAATGAAAGAAGCTGCGATTTGTACTGGAAAACATGACACTAAAATATGGAATCATTTAATAAGAATGGAAACAGAGTTCTATAGCAAGCTTTAAGATTTTGAACAGAGGAGCAATTTCAGTATTTTATCAAAAAACGAGTTGTCTGCGGATGTCAATTGTTTTAACACCAGGAAGATAAGTTAAGGCTGATTGTAAAGACTGAAGCAAATCTGGAACGCTGAAAAACTGCGTACGTGATGTGACACTTTTGCACCACCATTTCAATTAGTGAAAAATCCTTCTCAGCCCCAAACGCGCCACAGCGACCTACTCCTGAATTCTCCCAAACTGTCTCTATAGTTTCTTTGTAAACAGGTTGGGAGAATTGTGTTTTTCATCTACGATTACTTGCCGTGTTTGATCTTTTTCTTTTTCTCATTACCAAACAACTTATTTTGTGTGGACACTGAAGGGAGAAACTACATTTTGATAAACGTGTTGAGGCTAAAATGGTAGAAGGGATAGATTCACGGTTGCTGCCTACAGAATCGCATCTTTCAAAAGTTATTCATTCATTTATAATCAAAGTATGTTGGTAAAGCGATTTAACGTAACAGAGAAAAGCTTTAAACTTACAGGGCCAGAAATTTTTACTCTACAATACGTTCATCTGTTACTTAATGGT
The DNA here is from genome assembly GCA_027574985.1 of Umimayanthus nakama. Taxonomy (NCBI): domain Eukaryota; kingdom Metazoa; phylum Cnidaria; class Anthozoa; order Zoantharia; family Parazoanthidae; genus Umimayanthus; species Umimayanthus nakama. Next base: position 1,160 of record JAOBRG010398667.1, on the reverse strand, counting down.
ACGGGCCATCTCTCCTTCGCAGAGGCTTGGAGAGAGGAAGGGCACGCAGGGAATCATGGGAAAGGGAGTGAAAGCTTCCTTCCACCTTCCCAGAGATCATCGCGCGCTTTTATTTCACTTCCCCAGTCCTCTCGTATGCTCATTGCCCTCGCTTGTTCCCCAGCCTTGATTCACCCTTGCGATTGTGCTTGTCTTCCCCCTTGCTTAGTCCTTGCCACTGCTTAGTTAATTAATTGGGCAAAACTGATTAATTGATGGGTGGTGTAGTCCTGTTTGTACCATCCACGGACTCGAGGTTTACCGGCTGCTTTCCAATCTGAAAGGGCATGAACATTCTGTGAGACTCGGGAGGTTTGTTTTAACCATTTGTGGAAACCCAGATACTCCAGTAACTGAACTGATATGTTGTTAATAGTTTAAAACAAGCAAACAGTTATTTGTGTCCCAAATCTGCCTTTTATTTGGGTTTTGGGATAATTTTATAACTGAAAATTCATTATTGCGACCGTGCTTGAAACGTATACAACCTGTGCCTAAGGCTGAGTTTAGACATCGTGCTTTCACTGCACCGAACTCAACTATCTCAATTTGGCGCGGTGAAAGCACGCTGAAAGCTCGATATCTAAATTGGCACACCGATTAAGCACTGTGCCAGAACTCGGTATGGCGTTAGGAAGTGGACAAAATTACCAACCCCGTTTCGTGGCGTTGCACCCCTTCTGCGTGGGGCCAATCGCATTACCGTACCGTGGCTTTTATTTCGTCGTGGCGTCGTGTCGTGTCGTGGCTTATATTTCGTCGTGGGGTCTGGTTTGTTTCGTCGTGTTTTCGCTTCGTCGTGGCGTCGTGTTTGTTTTATCGTGTTTTCGTTTCGTCGTAGCTCAGACATTTTACTGAACAGTGTGTGTGAGCTTGAACAAAAGCAACTCGGTACAAAATGCATTCCTTCAGAGACTGCGGAGTAGGGGGGGGGGATGGGCACGCAACTTTTTAAATTACAAAGACAGTAAGGAAAAGTGTCTTGAGCCCTTCCATTATCGATGTCCCCCCCCCTCTCCCTCCCATTAATTTTCATTGATGTTAAAACTGACACGACTCTGTTATCACAATGCTATGGTTTCTCAGAGTTTCTCCGTTCTAAAACAAAGAACGCCTCGCAC
>JAOBRG010398666.1:0-21463 GCA_027574985.1 Umimayanthus nakama | reverse complement strand
ATGGATAAGGAATCATTATTGAACAGATTATGTTAGTGCCATATTTAACTTTTCTGCAGTATACATACTTAAGTGTTGCAAGCCGTTGTGTTATTCTTGTTGCCCTTTTAAAAGACCTGCTATAATATATTTACATGTTTGTAAATTGTCTGGTGTTGCACAAAATAGCTAAAGGGAAACTATGTCTTTCTAAGATTATGGATATCTTGTAAGCTAGCCAGATAATGAAGAAAATAGTATATTTAGCTACATCTTATCAGTAAATCAATACAAACAACGAAAACACCCAATGACTTGAAAACACAGTTCTCCTGCTTCATGGTCAATCAGTGTGAGGTAAATGCATTATTGTATCAAATTTCTATTTACCTGTCAGCATCTTTTTGTGATCAGGCATCATGCTTGCTGAAGCTGCCAGTTTCACCTTTCAGCTTTCAAAATTCCCAGCATGGTTCATGCAGTCATACATCTGCACAGTCAATGAACACAACTTGGCAATTATTTAACAAGCTATTACACATAGATTTTGTACTTAATGGGAAACAATTCTCAGTTCAGTGCAAAGCTACAAGTACTGTGGTTGACCTTTTTGGGAATTTGACTCTAGCAGATGGCAGTAGTGATTCTCTTATCAGTAAAGTTGACTTGTGTGTGACAATCTAAGTATATGTATTAATTACTGCTACAGACTGTAAACCCAAGCTTTCATCTTGCCTCTGTTTACTACAGACAGTGGAGAAATTGACTTAGATGCTCTACTCGAGGACTTGTGCTCTATGGAAAGAGATATAAACTCTGTTAGTGGAAGTACTGAACCCGAGGATACTACAGTCTCAATGATGCTTTCCAATGGAGTAGCTTTGCCTGTGAAACCCAATTCCCCACTTGCACCCAACATCAAGGTATGAGGTTGGGTTTGTGGTCAAAGCAGTAACTTTAGTTTACTTGGCTGGATGCATGTTTTGTATAGACTTGTACAGTACACTACTAATTGCATGTGTTTAAACCTCATCAGATTTGTCTCAAAGTTGAATGCTGTATCAAGCAGCGGACTGTTACTGTTAGAAAAAAGTTTTATTAAAAACATGTTTATAATTTAAATTGTAGTACTTTGAAGTTGTATGACAATAAATGAAATTATGACTTTTTGGCTAGCATTGAATAACTTGAGACTAGTAATTTTAAGACTGAAATATTACCAGCATGTTGTTCCTATACAGTATGAAGCAAATATTTGAAAGTAACAATTAAAATGTTTGAACTTGTTCCACATAATTATAGCCTTTACTCATGCATCTATAGACTAGTTAGGACTATAATTATATTAATCATCCTGGAATAATTTAGAACTTGTTTTAAAAAAAGCATTACATGATGCAGTGGAACCCATAAGCAGCTTTAAATTAAACTTTTTTCTTGTTTGCATGTGGTCTTGAACATGTACTATTCCTAAATTCTAACAACAAAATAACTAAGCTAGAGTGTTACATTGCTGTATAATGCCGAGCAAACATAAAAATGAAGTTTTCTTTGATGAAATTTTAAATATATAAAAAATTGTATACTTCTAAATCTTGTACACACAAGTGTTTTAAGTTGCAAGGTGCAATAACAGTAAAGTTTAAGGTGTAGGGTTATAAAACATTATTTTGCTTTACTTTTTGAATTACAACTAAAATGTTTAAAAGCTTAACTTCAAATTTACTTATTATAAGTGATATGATTAACTTGCAGATAACTTTTTCTACCCTCCTGTTTGTACAGTACTGACATTGGAAGTACAGCAAATATATATTAAAGACTACTTTTTAATTAAATTTTTTTGTCAGTCTCTTCTGTTGTTAATTATTGTAGTTTCTATCTCTTTTCAGTTCAATCCATAAATGTTGTTAATATTTTAAATTTTGCTTGGGGCTAGCCTCGCAGGGACTACAAGTCCATTCTCCAGCTCCTCATCCAGCTCAATATAATCTTTGCATGTTTTGTTGTTGCTTTTGCTCTTTTTTCACCTACAGGATTGAAGTTTCCAAATAAATAAATAAACAAATAAATAAACAAACAAACAAATGAATAAATAAACAAAAAATGTAAATAAACAAAATACTAAATAATTTGCTTTTGAAGTGGAATTTGCATTTAATATGACACACTTTAAAAAAGTGCAATGATAAATTATGAAAATAAAGTGTTTTATGCTTTTGATTAATGCTTAGGTTAATGCTTTAGATTGCTTGCTAGTTATTGTGAATATATCCTTAATGTTTCATCAAGAAGTACTAAACAGAATGTGTATGTATAGCATTGTAGTAGTACATAATTCTTACCGCTATTTACTTACATTTTAACAACATTTTCTCTGTACAGGTTAGTGTTAATTGGTTATAATAATTTTATTATTATTTTAATTTGATTGTTTTTAAATTTTTAATTTTAGTATCAAATAATATACTAATTGTTATTTCTTTTTTATCTTATTTTTAATTTTATAAATAGTTTATTATTTCATCAAATTTGATTATTTTATTTTCAATATTAATTAAATTTATTGTACTTTGCAACTGAGTTTCATTTAACCTTTTGCTAAAACTTTCAATGCTGCTATTTCCATGCAAAAGGGTGGCTCTTCATACTACCATTTAATTATTGTTTTCAAATAACTTTTCATTACCTAACTCTATACGATTCTCAAAAATAGGTTGAGAGAATTTTGCTTTTCTTCTTCTTAAAGAGCTAGCAAAGATGTTCAGTTCCTTTTTTGTTATAACCACTCCACATATTATTTTATTATGATACTATAAGAAGAAAATAGATGTTAATAAGGATGTGGGGGGAGAGGGTGATGCCTGAAAGGGGTCACTTTTTCATGTGAAGTAATTAAAGGGGATTTTATTCTTTGATTAGGAAGTTTAGAGCTACAATAAGGAAGATTTAAAAAAGAAAAAAGGGTTTAGATTTAAGAAACTTGTTTTTAAGTGGTTTCTCACCACCTGAGTAGTCTATATGTAACTATATTAGCTTTTTACAAGCTGAAGATCTTAAGATATTTTGATGAAACATTGGAATTTAAGGGAAAACACCCTTGTGCATGGAACTGACTTCCGCACTAATCGACATGCACATGCAGAAACAATGATGCATGTGCATTTGCAAAAAGCTTAACCATATAACCAGAGTCAGCAACTGCAGGTTTTAGGAAACTTATTGTATAATTGTGTTACAAATTTGGCAAATAACAGAAGCATTATTCAGTTTGACCTATTAAAGACCTATTTTCTATTGGCATTGTTACAAATTATCAAATAATGATTATCGAATGAGAAATGAATAATTTCTTCTTCTTGCTGACTCTGTAAATTTTGCAAAATTAACATTAATAGTAGCCGCTTAACGAATGAAAGTGATTTAATCGTCTTAACCAGAATTTGCTTGTAACATTTCTCACAACTTGTAGCATTTAACATTTGACATTCCTGTGGAAAAACAAGACCAAGATGTAAGTTTCTCTGTAATTCTCTGTTTACATGTATGTTTGTGCATTGTATTTCACTGTGTCTTAATGACCATGTAATTTTAATTAATTGTAATTATGCTGAAATGTTAGGCTGTACCAAACTTAATTGCCTGGGCTCTGCCTCACTTTCTGGTCATAAATGTACATGTATTCTACATGTGCATGGCTCACTATACTAAGTACTGACAGAACAGTAAAGTTATTCTTGAAAATGCTTGATGGTCTGATCTTCTGTAAAATGCTAAATATTGTTGTAGTGCCATGCTTTGCTTTGCACGTCCTTGACTTTTAAGCTTTCATTCTACTTTCATTTGTTATGTGCCAATATGTTTGATGTTCTACTGTACACGTATGTACTAAAGTCGAACTTTACTTCATGTACCAGATGATGCTGTATCTGTTTTATGCTTTCCTTTACTATGCATGCTTTGCTATGCTTGAGCTGGTCTGCATGGGAGTTACATCAGTTAATTTGAGTTCTGCTTTATGTGGATGGCATGCAAATGGAGAAGATATATTTTTTTAAAGAAAATGTTTTCAGCTATTTCAAAACAGGCTGTCATAATGTCAATAGTTGATACCAGAACCGAAAGGAACTTTGGGTATGTACTGTGATGAGTGATAATGAGCCAGCGAAAGTTAACACTGTATGCATATGGCGAGGGTATTATGATAAACCTGCACTCAATATTATGCAAAGTGTCCAGATGCTAATATTTAGTAACAACTTACTGTATTTGTGCTGCTTGAGCCACACAGTTCCATTCTGTTCCAGTATCGACTGTTGACTTTGATAACTTGCTTGAGATAGCTACTTAAATTTGTTGAAATGCTTCATCTGGTTTAGAAGATGCTGATTTCTATTCTCCAAAAGGGAAAAAAACGGGGGGGGGAGTCCAGTTTTCTAGAACTGTCAAAAGGAAGGCTGTGCTTAAAAGATGTTTTTGAAGTGTCTGCAGTTAGCTTGCTGGTCCTTACATAAACGCAATTTTTCCATAATTACTTAGTTTAATTGGCTCACGTAACTGTAAGGCTCAAATTTATCTGATGTTTAGACTAAACTCAAAATTGATTCAGAAGCATACAGTTTAGCATAGATATTTTTGATCAACTGTGTTTAGAAGTTGATTTTTCTGTTACAACAGTAGTAAACCATTACCTACAGTAGTTACGAAAACAGTTACAAATTGTATCTGTACACTTAGAATGATGAAAGAAACCCCTAAACTTGTTAATGTTTAAACGACATGAAAAACGTCTAAACTTAAATGACTTTGCCCGCCATAATAGTCGCTATAACTGATAAATATATGAGTAAAAGGCTAAAAGTTTGATAGAAAGCTTTCAATCAAACGTTTCGACTAAAAAGTCATCATCAGGGAATATCTAAATATTTAGGCTATCACTTTAAGCTGTTCATACAGTAAAAACCTGCGAGTAAGAACCTGTGTTTTCGCAATTTAGGCTAAACAGGTTCTTACATAAATGGTATGTAACAAAAACCTAGGGTCATTAGGTTCTTATTAGGTTCTTAATTTCTGGGAAGTTTTACAATAGCACTGATGGTTACAGTGTATACTTAAAAATTAAGAACCTGATTTCGAATTTTAGGCTAAATAGGTTCTTACATAAAGGGGGTATAACATGGTAAATTTTAGCCTAACGGGTTCTTAAAATTTTGGTTCTTACTCGCGGGTTTTTACTATACCAGAAGCACAAGTGCAGAAGCATGTACATTGTAGGCAGGGATGCAAATTAAGTAACTAGAGAACCTGCTATTGTTCTGTGGCAATTTGCTTTTCCCACATTAGAGTGTTATGATTTTCATACATCAACCTTTACACAACACGTAATGAATCACGAAAAATAAATAGTAATACTTTGTTTTAACGTGTTTTTTTTGTGCTACAAGATTTCTCAAATCATGAGACTACAAAGCAATTGTCAACAGATGTATTTATTGCTCCATAAAAGAACTGGCTAAAAAAAGTTTCAGTTACAACACAACACAAAACGGAGTTCAGCTGAATCGTTTGTTTCATCAATACCAGCATTAGTTTAAGAAGTTAATGAGCTCAATTTAATTTATGTCGTTTATACCTACCAGTGCATTGATGTCCAATGAAACCAGAATAGTTTGTAAAGATTAGCTTGCACGTGTCTGTCCACCATTTTGCTTTGGGGAAGTGGCCAAGCGTGCGAAAAACTTGTCTGATGGAGTCTGGGACGAGAAGGGAGCCCCAAAGGCTACAGAAATTTTCGGTCATTTTGGTTGGAGTGGAAAATAATGAATACGTTTGAGTTTTTCCAAAATTTTCGAAACTTTTCCAGTGGAATGGAACATTGCATTTGAACTTCTGCCCGAAAATCCCGGTTTTCCTATTATATGCAGATAGATGTTTGCACGAACGAACGCGCGCACCCGAAAAAGGCGGGAAAATGAAGTGGCGCGCGCGCGCCCAACAGCCAATCACAGTCAGAATGAACGGTCCGGTTTTCTACCGGGATTTCAAGAAATCAAAGATCTCACTTTAGCGGTTCGAGGACAAAAAAATCTTTGGACGAGCTCAAAATGAAACAAAATCGAGCGATTTTTGTATGAATAAAGAAGGATAAAGACTTTATTAAGGTGAGAAGAAAGCAATCGTATAATAAACACCAAAATACGGCCCAGAGGCCTCGGTCAGCATATTCGGACCTCGGTCACAGTTTTTCCCTATACGGACCTCCCAGCCGGTAAATAACATATAGATATTGGCGGGTCAACGGTCTAATACGATTTATTTAGCACCAAACATTGGATACTGGGTTTCCAGTAATCTGTTTGGCTCTATACTCACGGTATAAATCCTATATACTGTGATTTTCTAAATATGGAAACTGGCAGTTTTGTCAAGGAAAGTTTTCACACTAAACGGCCGAGATTTCGAGTCTAAAGAAAACAAAGTTCGGGATGTTTTTATCCAGTGTTTCGTATTTAACAAAACAATTATTCCACTCACGCTTGTTGGAAATGAGCTTATGATAGCCGACTTGTTGGTACGACACCCCGTCCGCTATCTAAAAGCTCATATCCAACGTGCGCTGTCGTGGAATAAATTTTAGATGAATTAACTGGTGAAGCTATAGTAGATTTCCATCAGCAACTTTTTGCATTCTTTGCCATTGGCCTCTCTAGTTCCGTTACTCGGACCATTATTAAAATAAGGAAATTTCCTGCACCAGTTTGCATCCACTCGTTTTCTTTACCTGTGTCTTCGTCTGCGCATGCGTCTCTTGAAGTGTGAGCAGGCTTTTAGGCCACCGTTAGAGCACTGTTCAAATAAAGGTTCAGGTGAGTTTGAATTACCATTGGTGCGACAATAAAGACTCATTACAGAAAACATCTGTCTTCCCAGGTGTCACAAGATGTACTAAATAGACTGGAAAATGTTCAAGAGGAGACGAAGGAGCTAACTGTGGTAGGTCTTTTAGTTGTGATAAATTGTGTATGTAACACTGTAAAATCTCTAGTTTCGGGCAGGGGCTTATTAGAGAGGGGGCGTATTAGAGAGGGGAGCTTATTTAAAGTTCTTTGACAGACAAAGATAGAGTTACGCAATGGCTATGGAGTTTGAAATGTTACGCATCTTTAACAACAACTAAGAACTATTGCGTTTTAGTAAAATCGCACTGGTGTTTATCGAAAATGGCGTGCGCTGATTGGTCGAGAACTTTGTTCTCTCGCTATAATCATCGCTAGGTGTTTATAGCAGTGATGCGCGTACATAGCATGTTTAGACGCGCGTTTTTTTAAATGAAAATAAAACATTTTTTAGAAGTTTGTTATTTTTGTTATATTTTCTCGAATAATCACCAGTGCAATTATACTAAAACAATTAGTCACCTCAGGCTCTGTGAATATCGCCATAACCACTCGATTTCGTCTCCGTGACTTATCGTTAAGTATAACGAACACTGTACACCCACACCTTCTGTTTCAACACCTACAAAACTTTTCTGAGGGAGGAAGGGGCACGGGGGAGGCTTATTAGAGAGTGAGGGGCTTTTTAAAAGTTTCAACCTCGAGGCGGGGGCTTGTTAGAGAGGGGGCTTGTTAAAAAGGGGGGTTGTTACAGAGGGAGCGTGGCGCTTACTAGAGCTTTTACAGTGCTTAAACTTAGCACCTGAAGAAAAAGTGGGAAAATAAATCTATAATTTGTCCACTCAGCCATACGCGTGTTTATCCCACCTTAAAACAACTGCTTAAAAATATCAATTTGCAGCTTTCTACATTTGTGAGTTTTTGGAGCAAATCAAAAAACTACTTTAAATATTACGTGCACTTTTGATGTACTGTTTATGACATGCACTTGTTAATTTAAAAAAAACTTTGCTTAAATGAGATGAAATCTGCTCAAATTTTTTCCATTTGATGAAAAGGAAGTGCAAGGACGTTTGTGTTAATAGCAGTTGTGTTGCAGGAAGAGCAGCACGAAAAGATGAAGGCAGAGAAGATAAGAATTGCATTGGACAAGATGAAACAGGCTAGAGTGAAGAAGGTAATTAATGAATCAATCTTAATCTCAGTTCAGGGTTTGTTGGCGCAGGGTTGGGGAGCCCCTCTGACCCCTTGCAACTAGTTTGAGATGATCACTTTTAAGAGTGCCTGTTAATTTCCTATTCCACTCCATAAAATATACGGCCAATCAGAAGTCAGGAAAGCCGTTGCATTTTCTGACGTGTGCATTGATTAGTATGGAAAGCCACTGCTGTCTTAAGTTGCATTTTATGTTTATGTAGTCTGAAAATGTCACTACATGGGATAAATCGCCAATTTCATTTCATGTACTCTTGAGATGCTGACCGCATTTTTCTTGCCAGCTTGTGATAAAAGTCTACAATGACGAAGACCCCACATCGAAAACCCTGGCAATTGACCAAACGTGGACAGCGTGGGAAGTTTGTAAGAAAATGATGCGCAAGGATGACAAAGAGCCTGATCCATACTGGGTGCTGGTTGAGCGACTGGCCGACTTGGGAGTGGGTGAGAGATATGTAGATTTAATATAAGACTGATTGGTGCTAAAACCTGAACACTATTTCTGATGCTAAAAATATAATGCAGAATAATTATTTTAAAAGAAAACAACACCCCAAATTTTGGTCGTGACTGGGGCATAAATTTGGAGAGGGTGTGTAAAAGGGAAAAAGCTTTACTAGAACACAACAAACAATTCCTCTTTCGAAATGCAACTCCTCGGATAGCAAACAAGCTGGCGATAGCCCATTAAACATTAACTCCAAAAATTTATTTAAAGCTTACCTAAAAGCCACGAAAACTAAAATTCCTTCAAAATAAAAAGAATCGCCCCCTGCATCATTTTTCGTCCCAAATTTCCAAAATGTTTGTAATCTACGTCAACTACGGTATTGTATTGTTAAGATTCATATTAGTTTTGCATTTTTTTTCAATTTGCAACGGAGTTACCGGCGTTTATGACGTAATTAAGTTCAACATTAATTGCTTCCATTTATTATTGACGCTATTTTGATCATTTATGGCTTGTTTGTGTGTTCGTTGTTTAGTATCATATAGTCTCAGTGTGCGACCAGTATCCATTGTAAATTTAACTTAGTGGCAGTAGGACTACATTGTCCTCGATTAGTTCGTTGCCAGATTGCTAGTATCGCTTTTTACACAAATCTGTAATTAAGTATCTTGATCAAGATACAATAACAAATTGTTGTTGTCGTTGTTTTTGTTATTTTTCCTTACTTGATTGAGCTCCAGAGCTGTATGCCTCATGATTTCCATGTCTAATGTGGCGAATCTGTACAGCTGTTTGTGAGGACTTGTTGTGAAAGTGAAGTTTGAGCCAAATTAAGCTACTGTATACTGCTAGAATGTGTGAGTTATTACCTAGTTGGTGTATTTTACACCTTCCAGACTTTATAGCAGAAGTTTGTCAAAATATTCCGTCCTTGTTCTGTTTTCTCCCGTTGGTTGATAGGACAGTTTCAGTACAGAGAAGCTATTCCTTCATAAAGTCTTTTAGATCTTATTAAAATGGCCGAACTCTTCCTAAACGTTTTGCACAATCTAAATGTCATGGTTTTCTAACTCCTTTGTAAGCCGTTCATCTCAACGTTTCATCCTCTTCGTATTGCAGAATTGTGGCTGGCAGTTTTACTGAAAAGCTGAAGATAAATTATAGTTTGGTTTAAATGTTTTTGTGTTTCTCTTCAGCTTTTACGTTATGTTTCATTAAAAATTAATTTGCAACTGAAAGTTTACGTTTAGGAGACAAAGTAGAATAAATATGGCTCTTTCTTCTTTCTGCCGTTGTACCTATTTCATGGCCACGGTTCGAAGTGTCAAGGCTAGTGTATTTACCGTGTTCTATTTTTTATAGAAAGAATGCTTGAGGACCATGAATCAGTTGTTCAAGTTGTTTCTAATTGGCCTTGGGATTCTAGCAATAAACTTGTGATCACGAACAGGAGAGAGAAATACGCACTGTTCAGAAATCCACAGGTACTGTATGTGGTGAATAAGACACTGTGCATGCTTATAAAGAGTGGAGAAAGAGGCTTGTAGGTAACTTTTCCCATTGTTAACTCTGTAACCTCCAAGACTACCTTGTCTCTGTGTGTGACCTGATTGAATATTTGTTTTAATGTAAGTAATTTTCATTGATCTAGAATAGGGACTTAGTTGACGAGGTATAAGATCAATCTGTGGGAACAGGTAGGAATCTGATATTTCGTTTATAAGAAGGAATTTTCATTATGTTTTAGCTGTATTTGCTGTCGAGTGATACATCCACTGGAGCAGCTCAATTGGCAGAGAAGAGTAAAGGGATCTTGATTGAGGTGAGTGTTCGACTGCTATCTAGTTTTGTTTAGGTGTGAAACGAGTAAATAGAAATATTTGTAACCAAGATGATTTTACAACTAAAACTTGGCATGATATAAAGTCGAACTGTGTTTTTAGGTGTCACGGATTATCCTTACATGCATATAGCATTGACTTGTAAACATGTATGTTTCCTCGACTGCAAGATACAGGAGACATTGTGCACTGGTGTAATTGTGCCACAGTATTTCGTGAGTCGAAATTTAGATGTGGTAGCTTGGTGGATTTCATTTAATATTCACCTTTCGATATATCTTTGTATACACAGTGTCAGATTTTGGATTTGCAACTTGCTATTTACTCGGTATCGTGGAGATTATTTTCTGTTGCTTTGTTTGGAAGTGTACCGAGAGGTTTGAAGATTCACGTTTTGGGCCCACTTGTTGAAAACTGCTCCGGGATTTTTTTTGTTGCTCCCTTCATTAATAATTTTAGCATTGTTTTATTGGAACAATCAAGTTCTTCATTCCCACTGGTGCATCTGACCCACCACAACTGAACAAACCAAACTCCAGCTCGGTTGCATATGCATATGTTGGATTTTTGTAATTGCCATGGCAACAGCGGCTAATTAGGTGATGATTGTTTCTTAATCTATGCAAATTAATTAGTGGATTATACACTAATTTGCATGCCAAATGGCATGTGCATATTTTTAACCGTATCAAAATTCTTTGGTTCAACGAACCCCCCCCCCCCCTTGCCTGTATATATGTGGCAAAATAGCCTGCCTGTTTTAAGTGTTAATGAAAACACCGTTTAATACTGGAGTAGTATTAATAAAATTCTTCTTTTAAACAATGTGTAGGAATACTGTAAGAAAGATGCCATGCGGCTGCCCGAGTTAGATGGCTTGCTGTGGGTGAAAGCAGGGCGGAAAACCTGGCGAAAACACTACTTTGCACTCAGAGCCTCTGGGATCTACTTCAACCCCAAAGGAAAGACAAAGGTCTGGTTTGCTTGTACACTCATGAATTGCCGTCTTTAACCGTTAAAACTCTCCAAGCCTGAATTATTTTTGTTGAGGGGCAATTGTTTTCAAAGATTTAGTAATGTTGATGGTAGTTTGTGTCTTCATACGGATATCCCCAGCGTCCCTAGTGACGAAATATCATTTATTATTAAAAACAGGGATAGTAATGTAAGAATTTTCATTACAGGATTGGATCGTAAAGCACAGAGCATTTTTTAGTTTTATTTTTGTGTTTATACATGTATATTGTGTAGCTTTTTGTACTCCTGTTGGCGTTGGGTTTGGTTTTTGTGTTGACAATTGTTATGGCATTGGTGTTCATATTTGTGTTGGTTTTGGCGCGGTTTATGGTATTACTGGCTATGTTATTGATGTTGGTCACTTGGTGTTTGTATTGGTACTGGTTTTGGTTTGGTGTCACGGGTGCTTGTTTTTAAGATGGTAGCGGTAGTTATCGTATGATCGGCGCTGATTTCTACCAGAGGTACAGACATTCGCGTGACAAAAGCGTAGGTATAATTTGACAAAAGTCAACACGTAAACTTTAGTTTAACGTGAATTGCGAAGAACTGTGAATGGGTTTAAACTGTGTTCTCTTCTCTTTATAGTATAGTTATAGGGCCTGCTGTAATTTGGGGAACCTGTAGCAGTGTCCCTCTCCCATCAGGGAAAAAGCGTGTAAATAAACACATTTCGTTTCAACTTATACACTATAGGAAATTCTGGAGTGTTTAAATTCAATCTTACGTTATTCTTGTTTATTCCAGACTTCAAAAGATTTAATGTGCCTGATAAAGTTTGAGCATGTGTTCGTATTCACTGCTCTTGGATTCAGAAAGAAATATAAGGCCCCAACAGATTTCTGTTTAGTTCTGAAGGTAAACCAATTGATTCTTTTGTAAATGTAACGAATGTTGAATTGGCATGTATTTTCAACTGCTCGTCGAGTATGGTTGTGTACATGTGTGATACTCTGGCCCAGGCTTCCTCAGATAGAACAGACCACATAGGAAATGCAAATATTGACGTTGTGAAACAAAGGGCCACAACGTGAAAAAATGACAGGCAAAAACGTGTACATGTAATATCTACGACAGTATGGAGTTGTTTCATGTTGTAATACGAGAGCAATGCGAGCCGCAACAAATCGAAAACGTTTTAGTCGTTTTTTATGGAAATTCTTTAACTAACTTTTAGTGTATACTGTTAAACATTATAACTAACAATTTGAACACAAACTGGAGCGTTTAGTGATTACAATAATAGTGTCTCCCCCAGTTATTGCAGTTATTTGTTAAGTGAAGTAAAGATTACAGCGTAGCAGTTGTGGTCTTAAGTTAGTCTTTCGGAAAACTTTCTAAACTGAATAAAACATATTTGTTTTAGCATCCACAGTACCATGAAATAGATTCAAAAGCTGTCAAGTGTCTATGCGCCGAAGATCAAAAGACCTTGATGCGATGGGTTGTTGGAATTCGACTTGCCAAAGTAAGTACAGTAAAATGCATCTTAATACCCTTTTCCTGTTGATGGCAAATACAGTTTCACATAGCATTAACGTACTAGCTTTTGAACCATTTGTCGAAAGCCTATATTATTACCATTCTTTTTTAGCGAGAGTTGTATTATTGTTTTAAGTGTTAGCGCTGTTTGTATAATCTTCATGCAAGAGAGAACAAAGATCAATTCAGAAAAGCCTCCGTATTCGTTTTGTGTGATGTTCCAATACATCTGAGAGATGTTTGACAGTTTTCAGACATATAGAACTTTGGAAGGAATATAGTGTCTCGAAATCTTTAGACAGTTAATATTGTAGAGAAATAATCAGAAATGATAAGTAGACTATGAGAAACTCGGTCAAGTTCAAAAACTTTGCAAGTAAGGAGCGTTTAACTGAGGTAGGTAATCACCATACAGTCCTTAAAAGATTTGAAAGTTAGTTTAATTGTTTGGAAATTGCACAAATGCTTCTGGGTCTTCTTCACTAAAAACTGGTTGTTTAGTGCATTTGCAGGATTTTTGAGCTTTTTACAAGGTTTTCTGGTGTTGTGGTACTCTGTAAACTTTCTGAAAAGTTGTTTTATACCTGTCTGTAGATATGGCGCTTTTGGTTTACCTTCAGTGTTGTCACGTGACTGCCGAACTAGTCCTTAGTTCACATTTCAAATAATTTACACCACAGTTTCCAGTGAAGTGTGTGCTAGTATATGAATTGACAAAATGGGTTAAAAGCGAATGAGATATTGCTCCACATCGGTTACGCTTATGTTTAGTCTTCAGGAAGAAACAAACTAAAAAATCCGGACATTGGGAGACTAGTTTTGAAAAAACTGTTTTATCTACGTGGGCGAGTACGCTGAATAAATGGATTTGATCAACAAAAGTTGATATGGTATGTTTTTCGCATCTGGGGTATGGTGCTGAGCTGATGTTTCGAACGTTAGCCCTTCGTCGGCTGAGTCTGCTCCGACGAAGGGCTAACGCTCGAAACGTCAGCTAAACACTATATCCCAGATGCGAAAAACATACCATATCAACTTTTGTTGATCAAACCCATTTGTTAAAAGTTCCAGATTTAAACTAAAATGTGCCAGTCATAACTCCTTTGGGGTCTTATAAGTTGTATACATGTAGGGTCATGGAAAATGCTTTTGTTCGTTGACAGTCTTTTTGTAAAGTTAGAATCGAAAAATTCAAATTATATACTGCTTTTATGTTTTTCCTTAATAGTATGGATACAAAATGATAGAAGACTACAATCAGACACAAGAAGAAATCGATAAAATGGCCTTCACGTTGGATAGAAGTCAGTTTCCTAGAAGTTCAAGTTTTACCAACGGTGAAAACACGGAGACAATTGCCCCGCCGGCAGTTGAAGTAGCTCCAAAGAAGGTTGGTAAAATGACTGTCTCGGCTCCCGGAATAACAAGGATAAGCGAATATTTATAAACTCTACGAAGAGCATGAATTCTGATACATAATGTACAGTGGCTGTGTGTTTTGAAGATTTTCGTAACAGAAGAAGAACAGAAATCAGTACAGAAGAAATGGACATTGATAATTGTAATAGTTTATACAGTAGCAAGTATTTATTTTGATGGTATCACTAATTTCAGCTAACTTACCCCTTTCAACTTCAGCTGTTTTCGTGTTTTCTCCCATTTAATAATAATAATAATAACTTACAGTACCAAAAGAGAATACGTTTAAATATGTTAGAACTCTGCAAAGAGAATAAAGATATAGAAGAAAGATCGTAGGTGTCCAGGGCAATTTTTCTTAAGAGGTGAGAAAACCTTTGTCGGAACGCACTTGTTTCCTTACAGAGTGTTACTTGCACCCTCCTCACACTTGTAACTAGTGAGAAGTAACTTGATTAAAAATTATTTTCGTAGGAGCCAGTTAAGGATTACAAAAAGGTAGCCAGAATGCAGTCACAGAGATTGAGGCAATCTGCTGGCATCATGCCTCATCGTAAGTGATTTACCTTGTATTTTTCCTTCTTTTGTAGTATGTTGGTCAAACAGATAGTAGAACTCATTCAGCTTTTTTCGAAGGATGCATTAACACTTACATTATTGCATATAATAGCAAATTTTGGTATGTTTGTGAATTGTATTACTCAACTTCAGTTAACAGAGTGCAACAGAAATTTAGGCCTCGAACAACTACGGACCGCCGTTGTTGCAACACACGTTAATTAAGCTCGTCGTCCAAAAGCCTGTTTTGGCAGCCAAGTAAAATAACAGCACGGCACTATTGTTAGATAGCTTATCAAAGAACTAAAGATTAAAATTTGGAGAATAGTTTTAAATCGATACTTATTTGTTTTAGTTAAGCTTATTGTTTGTTTTTTGATTCGTTGGCTAGTAAGTCACGTTAGTTAGGCCTATTTTCTCCATTTTCATCCTATGACAAGGATTGTCAAGACTTGGAATATGTATTCACTAGAAATGAAGTTGTTGTTTGGTATTGTTATCCTAATGTTGTATCATATATTTGTGAACATACAGCAAGCTCGACGTTTTCTGCGGGTAACAATAAACGGTCAAAACCAAAGAACATCGGCAATCTGTTTTCTGATGCGTGGAAGAAAGGCACCGAGGTTGAAGCCAAGGTAGGAGGAAGTGAAAGGGATATATCTGTCTAAACGGAAATAAAAAATGTTAGGTTTTCTAGAGCTAGTTAAGTAATGTGTGAAGTATTTCCATCAATTTCTGATCCAGCTTGCAACAAATATTTACAAAGATATTCATGATTCCTCAACACCGCGTTTAGTCTTGATCAAAACTTCATATCAGAGGTTTACAATTTCATAAAGGATTGTTTAACAGCTAAACGATTTTTCATACCAGATACGAACTCGAAACTAAAATTGAAAACATTGACTTTTACTGTTGCGCCAATCACTAACGTTTTTCAGGGCTGAGGAGTGTCATCCCTACCCCCCGTCCCTGCCCAACATTTTCTTAACGGTTATGAATTAAAGAAAGCCGTTTGTCATACAACAGTTTCATGATCCACTTTTTACTTTCAGTGAGCCCCTGTTGCGAAAATGATAAATGCGAAGTTAAAATGGTGTATTTCGCCCACTGTATGGAATTGAGGCTCAAAAAAACCTCGAGGGCCTCCCAAAGTTTTTAAGGTTAAGAAGATTCTAGAACCATGCAGTAGCTCTGAGGATAAAAAACGATACAAATGGGCATATTTACAAGCTTTATTGTGGTAAGTGTTTTTATGATTGGCAGTTAACGGCAGTAGCACCATTTTCCCTTCAAAGAACTGGTAGACTGTTAACTGGCCCATGGTCTGCTGAAGCGGATTTTGTAAAACCGACGAATATCCCAACTTTTGAACCGGCTGTCTAAAAACTATGCTGTTACCATTCCTTTTGATCAATTTGCAGATTAGAAGCGATACTTATTTATGTTTTCTCAAAACTTATGAATTGAGAATTTTCCATTCCTTTTCCACTCCTTTTCCACTTTGATGTTTGATAAGAGTTAAAACATATTGGTTTTCTTTGCAGGAGATAGAAAATGAGCTTCCACCGACGCCTATCTCCCCTCAAACACCTTCTTCTCCTCCTCACTCGGTTTCATCAGATGGGTCTGGTTACACAACCCCCAACCCCCTGTCACCGAAGGCATTTCATGTTGAGAACATCATCAATGATAGTGACGAGGAACAACGAGGATTGTTTATTGAATCGGCACCAATACATCGCAAGTCTTTCTCCAAGAGTATGGAGAGAAATGGTAATAGGGAAAACAACAAGCACGTTTACAGTGTTGTGTCAAAACCTGCTGCAGAGCCCGTAACACAGCCCCAACACCCAACCACAACGCCACTGTCTAATACACAAGAGCTATCGACTTCTAATCAGTCAATGACATTTGAGGATGGTCCACCACCGCTTCCTATTAAGGAGAACATTCCCGTTGCCCCACCGCCTCCCCCAATGGCACTGGACAAGCGCAACCAGATACCTCCACCACCTCCTCCGGCAATGCATAAGCCAAAACAAGGGGAAACTCCTGTTGCCCCACCACCTCCCCCAGTGGCAGTGAACAAGCCCAATCAGATTCCTCCACCACCTCCTTTGGCAATGCAATCGCCAAATCAAGGGGGCATTCCTGTTGCCCCTCCACCTCCCCCAGTGGCAGTGGACGAACCGAACCAGATCCCACCACCTCCACCTCTAGCAATGCATAAACCCAACCAAGGGAGCATTCCTGTTGCTCCACCGCTTTCCCCTTTGGAGGTGGAAAAGGTCAACGAGATTCCAGCACCACCCCCTCTGAACATCACTCCGAGTATGCCGGATACTGTTGAACCAGATGATGACATTCCACCCCCACCACCTCCAGTATTGGAAAAACCTAAAATGAAAAGCGTTTCCCGTGAGCCTGAACGAACAGACGAAGACATTTTTATTCCTCCACCCCCGCCTCCCGTCCTGCAGAAACCAAAGCTGAGTAGTTCATCTCCTCTTAGTGCGGGAAGTGCCAACGTTCCAGCACCTTCCCCACCCCCTCCTCCCCCAGTACTGCCAGCTGTAACCACCACACAGTCATCTGGATTAATAGGGAAAATTGACAATGCTCCTTCCCAACCACCCCCCGTGATGCGAAAACCCAAAGTGGGCAGCAGTACCTCTTCATTGTCATCTGTGGATTCCAACGCCCGCCATAGCCCACCGCCAGTTGCTGAAAAACCAAGGTCCAAATCTAGAAACAGTTCGCATTCACCAGCTGACGATGTTTTCGTTCCTGCTGCACCACCATGTGTTGTTCCTCCGCCGCCGGCTTTCCAGACGTCAAATTCTGGTAGCACAGCACCACCACCAGTCGCAAAGAAACCTAAATCAAGGCCAAACAGCGCCTCTCCACTTACCATTTCGAATGGCAAAAACGCCGCTGCCCCTCCCCCAGTGGCAGCTAAACCAAAATCTCCTTCCAAGTCCCGTTCTCCATCTCCTCCCTATGTCAATCAAGTCAATAACGAACTTGCCCCTCCACCCCCGCCTGTACCGGTCAAACCAAGGTCAAAGTCAACGGGTGGGGCGCAGATAGCCTCAGCACTAACCCCTGGGAAACCAGTGGAGGTAGATTTGGACTTTCCTCCTCCCCCTTCGGAAGTGATTCTTAGATCACTTTCAATGAGTGATGCAAGGAACAGTGAAGGTAATCAGAGACGAAATAGTTTTGGAAAGATGCCTCCCCCACTTCCCAAGCGAGATTCGTCACTTGCAAATTTAGGAAACGACAAACATTAAACAGGATTATCCTCCATATAGTAGTTATCCACTCGGAAAACCGTTACCCCAAACAGAGTGGGCTCTTGGAGTTTCAGACTGGGCCTTAGGGGGCGAGTTAAGAATGCTTTGGGTCTGTAGCTCCAGTTGTGTAAGTAGTATCTCTACTCGAATTAATGCAATTAAACCATGTCAATACAAATAGAATAACTAATTAAGCCGATTATGACAGCACAGATGTGAAAGGCCGCCTAATTGGATTTTTGACGGCCGTTTTAGATTTTTGTAAATCTTAAGTCTTTATTGAGTCACGATTGGCAGACAACTGTTGGAACGAACATCTGATAAAACTTGCATCTTAACAAAATATCTCACAAAATATAATAGTATCGTGACATGTCACTCAGAGTCGGTTTCTATGGGAACACCTTGATGATTTCTTGGAAAGGTGACAAAGTGTTGCAGTTTTGATGTTAATAGTTCCTTCGTAAGAGGGATGAGAATGTTCAGCCCCTCTCCCCTTGTCCTAATAAGGTTAAAAAATACACACGTAGTTATGGGCTACTAATAAAACCTTTTAGTTTCGGTAATCGTAGAATATTTATGAAAAGTCAGAATCTTTCGATAAACTTAAAGAAGCCGCTAAAATTTTTTTAAAAGGTTTAAAGTTCAAAAAATCATATTGAGACTATTTTGTAAATCATGCAACGGCTTTTCCAATAAAAATCGCCGGAGAACCTCTTTCCCATAAAATACAGTTGTGGCTACATTGATATGAAACAGGGTTTAGCGATTGGAAAAGCTTTTTTAGAGTGAGAATTTTTGAGGATTACAGATTCAGGGAGAATGAGGTGGTTCACATTTTGCTTGTAACACTTTTCTTTCTTCCGGTATTTATTGAATTAAGTGGTTGCAATAAAACTTACATTAAAGGAAGAAAATGTTAAAGCTGAAATAAAACTGAATGATATACACAGAATGTGATAAAAGGAACTGTTTTTAGACGAAAATCTTAGTATATTTAGGATATAGCCTCGTTCTAAGTCAACTCTTCGGCTCGATAAGTCGGTACAGTTGGCGGCGCGGTTACCTTTGACGCCCTTCGCCCTAGAAAACGAAACGCTGAGTAACCAAGCATGGAGCGGCCGGCTAGAGGAGGATAACTGGGACGAGGCTATTTGGGTATAGGTTTTGTTACTGCGGAAGGAGTCTTGTAAAATATAAAAAATGCAGCGTGATTTGTTAAAATCACTTTGAAGCAACGTTATGCCTTGTTGATGCAGAAGTCGGCTGTGTAATTTGTCTCTGCAGTTGAAACTGGTAACGAATTATCTACTGAGTTTTGTACAGTAGCACGTGTTGAATATGGACAATTATTGCGAAATGGACAAATTCGCAGCAAAATTGATATTTAATGTATAACATCCATCATATACAACTTCTATAATTCACTTTTTTTCTAATTTTTTTTCTCTTAACGAGTAGTTTCTTTGGTAATATAACTATTTGCAATTTATAAATATGTTTGACATTTGATCTTGTTTGTGGTACGCCAAGAGCCTGGTTACCAAAAAAATAAAATTTAAAAGAATGTATAGAAAACTGCTGTTTTAGTAGATTGACTGTAGCAAGTGTGTCCCGAACTTTTGCGCACCCCCCCCCCCCCAAAA
Organism: Umimayanthus nakama; assembly: GCA_027574985.1. Classification (NCBI taxonomy): domain Eukaryota; kingdom Metazoa; phylum Cnidaria; class Anthozoa; order Zoantharia; family Parazoanthidae; genus Umimayanthus; species Umimayanthus nakama. Next base: position 1,654 of record JAOBRG010398666.1, on the reverse strand, counting down.
AAAAAAGTGTTGCAGCTGGTTGAATTTAAGAAACCTTGTTAAAACAGTCCTGTGTTTGGTGGCTTCCTATTTATGTTTTGACCCCTTTAAACTTTTGTAAGGTTTTTTTCAATTTATCTTATGTTTGACTTCCAAGCCATAATACATTAACATAACCTCTGGGCTTTAAGTAGAGTAAGAGTTAGAATTAGAGTTAGATTATCGGCATGTGACCCAGTAGATATTGTTTCTTAAACAGCGCAGTAGGACTAGTTTTGCTTACTTTGCTCTCTCCTTTAGCCCTACTAAGAAATCACGCTTATAAAAACACCGGTTATTAGCATCAGGCTTGGACAGTGCAGTAGATGAGCCCGCACTTTTTTATGGAAACTAGGCTGTGCACAAATAGTTCATTTTACGGTTCCCGAAATGTAACTAAGCTTCTAAATGAAACCGAAGCGAAGGTTGACCTCGCACAGTTAGAGAAGTGGAAATAATAATCCTAAGAAGTTTCTATGTTTTAACAACTATTTCCACTTCTGTAAGTGTGCCAGGACAACCTTCGCCTCTTTCAGGAACTGTAAAATGGGCTGTTGTGCACTTTTCTTGAGATTGTTTGTGAACATATACTATTAAAGCCCTTAACTGACAACAAATTTCAAATCTTGCCTAGTCCTTGTACGGCCTCTCCAGTTTCCCGCCGTTTATTGCTTGGGAGCTTTGGTGCGATTGGTTTTCGTGACGTCACTGAGACCAGTAGCCTGTGACGTCACCGATACCAATCTCGCAGTTGATGATCAAGCATGTGGAGAAAAAGAGGCCTATTTTCTCCATTTCATGTGAAACATGGACCCTGCACCAAGAAGGCCTCCAATACGCTCAGGTTCAAATTATTAAACGAAGGGGCGACATTCATTTTTTTCGTGATTTTGGGAAACCTCCCCCCCGCAGTTTATTATAACCCCCCCCCGTTTATTAGTTTTTCGAATTTCACAAGTTCAAAAATATATCAAAAACTATTGGTGCTTCGTTTATACTATAAGTGGCTCCGCAATGTACTAGAAATACCGATCTTGAGCCAAGTTAATAGTGTTTAAGGATAATTCTATTTTCGTCCCTTTTATTTTTATGTTTTGTTCAAAACCCACCCCGTTTATTTCGACCTCCCGTTTAATAACTTTCAAAATCCTTGAAGGCCCCCCGTTGAGTTTGACCCTCCCGTTTATTTTGATCAGGATATGGTGAGTGAGCTGTCCAAACCCCTCTTTACATGGGCTGGGCCCTGCAGGTCGCGACAGCCCGGCTTGGCGGGTTTCCCGGCTCTATTGTGTTTCGCCGTTTCGTTTACATGTACATTTTGTTTTGTTTTGTACTGACGTGCATGTAAAGGTTTTAGCCGAGATAAACAGAGATTTTCCATACCAAGCTTAGAGGAAATGGAAAAGATTCAGGAATTTAACGGTCGAGCATCGTTTGTTTAAGGGATACGCCTCAAGAATTAACTAAGAAACCCGATGGGCGGTGAAGTTGCCTCGGTCAAAACCCACCCCGTTTATTTCGACCTCCCGGGCGAGGTGCCGTTTTCCGCATGCAAACGCTTAGACTGCGAGCCGTCCCTTTATTTCGCTATTTCCGTGCCGGGAATGGAAGATTCCTCGGTTTGGCCGTGTGGCGT
>JAOBRG010398655.1:0-10179 GCA_027574985.1 Umimayanthus nakama | reverse complement strand
GATCCATGAGCAGGGCCATTCTGGTCAGAACCAGTTCTGGGAACTCGCGCGTTCCATTTAAGAACTGACTGGTCAGATCGGCCGGACCGGTCAAATGGAAAGCGACCTAAGTACCCATATCAGTTTAATTTTAAAAGAAGTAAACGTACAAACTCGACGCTTGATCATGAACCAGGTACAGAAGCTGACTTTTTAAGCTTGAAGCCGGTATATTCATATGATTTCACTCCTAAACCTGAATTATACACGCTATTGAGTGCTTTGTGTAGTTATTCGTAACTGAATACATCTTTCTATTGATTGTAAAGAAAAAATTGACAGTTTTCTAGCGGGATTTCCAACCAATAGGTAATTTTTCTGGATGGTCTTGAATTGATTGGTTCTAGTACTGCGCAATTACATGTACTAAATACTCAAAGGCCTTGGACCACGACGCCGACATTTCGTGAACTAGTCCCACAGTGACAAGACTCCTCGAAAAGCTTATCGAACATACACAAGCCGAGAAGCGTTGGCCCTGCCATGCTTAAATGACAATTGCATGTGGAGTACGGAGCCGGTTGTGAGACCTTTTATAGCATTCACAATTTGCACAACTACGGCTTTTGCAGCGGAGAGTACCTAAAATTCCGGAAAGCCAAATTGCTTTCTTCGCTGTTTTTGTTATAGATATTTGCAAATTTGTCAATGTAACTGCCTTATGCGATCCTATAAACCGCCTTTATAATTAATCACTTAAGTTTACACTAGCATTTTTCTTTTATAACTATAATGTTCGGTCATTGGAAGCCGCATAGTAGGAGTTCTCTTAATTGAGGTGTGTTCTTAGCATTTTCTTATGTCTGGCCGTTTGTCAGCCTGAGAAATCTGATGAAGATATTCTAACGAAAAAGCGTATTCTTTGTAACGTAAATCAAATGTCGTTTGTTTTCTAGGAAAGACGAGGTTGATCAACCAGTTCAACCTAAGAAAACTCTTGCCAGCAAACATCGATGACTTTTACCGCAACAATGGCTCTCTCACCACCCCTGGCTGTAACGAGGTCACGTGGACTGTGTTTAGGAATGTCGTGTATATCTCCCACAAGCAGGTAGGGCTCACTCTACTTCTTGGAATAGTCCTTGTCAATTCAGGCTTTTTGCGTAAACTCCTTGTATTTTACTACTTCTTGGATTTAATTTGTTTTCGATGTCCGGCATTTGAACAGACATTGAAATTCAGGAATTTTTTACGATTTTTTTGATTGTAACTAGACTTTTCATTGTAAAAAATAAACACATATCCAATGAGTATCTTTCCAGAACGAAGCTGAAGGAAGCCGTGTTTAAATTCCAGATGCTTCCATACAAATTTTGAAAATTCTTTGTTCTTACAGTTTGTATGTTTCAATTTTCACGTTGAAGATAAGGAACGGTTTCTTGGCCAAATTTATCCTCTAGCACCTCCGACCTTAGCAATAAGTAATTTTATTGACAATATATGTAGGACACATGAAACGAAATATATTTGTAACGGTGTCTGTTTTCCCGTGTTTCAGCTGAACACTCTCCGCAGCCTAAAGAAGAGTGGCAGCGAACTAATCGGCAAGAACTTCCGCCCGATCCAGGCCACCAATGGCCGTAAAATCTACGCCTCCTTTTCCAATGATACAGAAACTCACTTCACCGCTGGACCAACCGCTGAGCCCACCACGAAACCTGTCGGTGGAACCCAGACCCTTGGGGTTTCTCTACTAACCATCATCCTTTGCGCCCTTTTCAGTCTTGCTCTGTAGACTGTTACACTGAATTAATTAGTTAGAAGACTAACTCTGAAAAAAGGAGTTTTTTCTGCGTGTCGGAGTAAGCTGAATGCGGAGTTTGTTCAACGAGGTTTGATATTAACGCGCGAAATTTAAGCTTTACACCAAATCTTGCAGGCAAAAAAACATACCATACCACCACCCCTTGTTGACCAAAATCCATGCTTAGTGTACAATTAACAGGACATTAGTTTGAGCGGGTCGAAAAATAAAATCGTGCCAATAAAATGTTTGAAACTGTGTGAATGAAAATCGTTTGTTGATTCTGTGGGGAGCAGTATCCACGAGTTTATAGGGGTTTAGTTCTCTTGTACATCCTATGTGTAAGTTGATTTCCAAAGTTTCTATGTGCTAATTTGAATAGCCTGGGAGACTCGAGAAACGAGGCACTAGTTTAGACAGGTCTGAGGGTTTCTCCCGAAAGCGGCCACCTACTTGCAGTCAGATCCTCTTTTGAGTAAAGTTTATTGAAAGTTTCCGGGCCGGCAGAATCCTTTCATGCACTCTCCAGAAATAGTCCTACTTGCCTGGTACTCCTAGCCATAACGTTTTTCTTACCTTATCTACAAGCGTCTCGTAGTAAGGCCATCTGTCTTGACTAGCTCATGTGGTTATTATATGTGGCCAACACTTACAACCTGTAACGCATTTCCTTTTCATTGATTGTGATATTTGTACAAAATACGGTTGTTGCATTTTTGAGGCAATTTTGTTGTTTATAAGTTAACATACATCATTTCAAGCCCATCCGTGTGCAAAATCCTCCCCCCCCCCCTCCTCACCTACGTAGTATGGTTATAAAAATAACCAAAAGCACAGAAAAAATCTGTACATAAAAAAAATCAGTTGCAAGTTTTGTTCACATTTTTCGGTAATGAAATCAGGATTCCCACGTACTTTTCTTGAAGTGAACTTGTGTGGACAAACATATTATGATGAAGCTTTCACAAGTGCAAGAGGTATTTTCTTTTGAGTGAAACTGATACCGTGCTTTTATGTAATCAACCTTTACCTTCAAAAAAACCCTTTAGAATGAGAACACCGAGTCGCAAGAACACCAATATGGTTGTAGACTTTCAGTACTAAAATCACCAAACTCGTATTTTTTGGAATCCTTGGAAATAGACTTTCAGGTACCGTACAACTCCTTCCTTTCCAACCCTTTCTTTTCTGATAAGCCCAGAAAAAGGGAACGAGGTTGGCATTGGTATGTGGGCATCAGACTGGCTTATGTGACTCCAGAGAACTCTTCCAAGTGCAAGCAGCAACCACGCAAATACACATACCTACCTACGTACATACCTATTTACTACATCCTTTGCAGATTGGTTTTTTAAAGCAAAACAGAACATCTGATCACATCTTCACTTTACGTGCTTTGATAGAAAAGTATTCGCACCTTTATAAACAAAAAATGTATGCATGTTTTGTGGATTTTAAAAAAGCCTTTGATTCTGTATGGCATGATGGCCTTTTTTATCGTTTACTTGATTATGGCATCGGTGGCAATATTTATAAGTTAATCAAGTCTCTTTATTCAAAAAGTTCTTGTACGGTAAAACTAAACAGAAGTAAAACTGATGCGTTCTCGTATGGTCGTGGAGTTAGACAAGGATGTGTTTTGAGCCCCCACTATTATTTAATTTATTTATTAATGAATTGCCTTCATCAATTAATTATTCAAAGAGTGACCCAATTCTACTGCCTAATAATACGGAACTGAATAACTTATCCTACGCAGACGATTTGGTTTTAGCTTCGAGGTCTAGATATGGCTTGGAAAGTTATTTAAAAAAAACTGGAATCATTTACTACAAAATGGTTGATAGATGTTAAAACTGAAAGAAAGACGCGCGACTTTACAGCTGTGAAGGTTTAAAAGCTGTTTCTTTCAAATACTGTTTGGAGCATGTCAGATGAAAGAGTTAAAATCAGCCTCCTCTGAAGTCTATCACAGAACACTAAGGCAGCCGAATCCAACTTCTGTCAAGCTGTCCCACGTCAAAACCTCGCTGCCAAACGTTCTACTGGCGCAGCGTAGTGGTAGCTCGAGGCGCTTATGTCGGTTTGACAGCTATGGCGCCGAATCTGGAGCTGGTATAACAGGGGATTCCTGTCAACACGACGGATGATGATGACTAGCAGAGATTCGTACTGTGTATAAGTTTGAAAACTTCCTGCACTACCGGGCAACTTGTATAGGGCTGGTGTCGCTACCCTTCTGGCCTTCACTTTCACATACAGTCTTTACAAGTTCTCTTATCTCACATCCCCTGGTAACGGCTCTGTGGAAACACCCCTGCAGCTTGTCCTCACTAAGCGCCGCACCACCTAACAGAAACAAAACAAGGTCCACATTTTATAAGATACACTGTCTTCTTCATGTATAATGATTCGGCAGGCACTCGTAGCCACATAACCTTTGCGTGCAAGTCAGCCAACAAATAACTCGCGCTTGCTATTTGCTTTCTTAAAATCGTATCTTTCGTGCAAAGTCGGCACTTTGCCGAGAGTTGCTTAAGTGGTCGAGGAAGCTTTTTCAAAAACAAATAATTGTCGCTTTACAATTGCCCGAGAAATAAAACCAGATTTTAGGTCTAGAAACAATTGTTACTCTGAAAGTTATTTCGTTTTTTCAGTTCCTACTGAAAATAAGCAAAAACTGGCTTTGCTGTCACTTTGTCGGTGTTTAACGTGAAAATATAGAAGTCAATTATAATGGATTATATTGCTAAAACCTCAATGTCAGTTATATTAATGGCACTATCAGCTGGTGCAGATATTTTTTTCGAGATCGGAGAGCACCGCTGCAAAAAGGGCGATTTGGCACTGTGAGAAGTCACTCAAAGTTGCCGTAGCTGTTGGGACTCAAAATCTAATCAAAGAAAAGACAAAACCAACTCTTGAAGAATTACCGATATATAGTTCCTCAGTACCTTTTATCAGACAGGGTGTGAATAATTTGGATTTTTCAAAACTGCGCGTCATAGTTGATCATTACAGACATGCAGTAGCTCTTAAAAGCTCCTTTGCAGTTACACATTTACTAGACATTTGGTTTGTTTGGTTTGTTTCTGGGGTTTTTGCCCTTTTCAGTTTTTTTTTATCGTGCCTATATATGATTTTATTACCAAAAAACAGCGAGTGGACTTGCAGCAAGTCTACACATTTACACGCTTTTTTTCCTATAGAACTAGTAAACGAATTTCGCCGAGGCTCACTGTTCTTAATTTGCTCTTATTTCTATGAGCGCGCAGTTGAACTGAAGAAAAAAACAAAATAGAAAAAAAGCTTCAATGGTAAACGAAAGCTTGGCACACAGAACCATACACATGTATTGTAGAACTTTATTTAGAGGCGAGCTACTGTAACTTTTGTACTGTATTGCTAAGTTAAATTAAACAATATTTCCGAGTTTCAGTCAAGTTTCTATACAAGAAAAATTTTCAGACATAGTTTTCGCGCCTCAGACTGAGCTTCTTCTTATAAAATTGTTCTGAAATTATGACCAATTTGAGCCCCGTTGTTCTTTTAAAGTTGCTCTTATGAAAAAAGCGTGCATAGCTGCAGCAGACGTTGTCCGCACTCCCTCGACAAACTCCAAGTTTACACAAGCTATATAGGGTATAAGGTTTTGCACCGTTTTGGTTTGAAATGAGATAAGGATTCCAAACATTGTCAGTGTCGAATTTTTGGCGGGCATAATTTTTGAATGTTTTGGCCTGACGTTGAACATGCTACGGATTCGAACACATTGGTTTGTATATGGTTAAAGATTTTGAATTTCGGTCGGAATTTGGGTATAGACTTTGAAACTTTCTTGTCTGAATTTTGACATAGATTTCGAACTAGTTGACATGAGTTGAAAAATTTGGTAAGAATACTAGCATCGATGTTGAACATTTTGGCCCGATTTTGGGTATACCGTAAATTTGTCAAGAATATTTTGGTCTGGAAGTCGGTATACACTTTGAGCATTTTAGTCTTACATAAATTACAGATTTTGAACATTCTGGTTTGAAAAGGAGTTTAGATCTTGACGTTTTGACCTGACTTTGGGTTCGTTTTTGAATACTCTAGTCTCGAATTGGTTATAGATTTCGGAACACTTTTGAACATGAGTTTGATAGGATGGTTGAAAGCCACTTACCAGGTTTGTGAACTGCTGCCAGTTTACTATCACTAGTCGTCACTACAGTCACCACGCCCGACGCCAGTGATTCCTCTTCATCAGTGGGGTCACCGAACACCACTGTACTGTAAGTGGGACAACAGAAAGAACTCACCACAAGAAACCCAGACTCAGTGTATCACTTGGTTATGAGCTAGGTTTGCATTTCTGATTTATAAAAAATATCTGTCGGAACTAACAATTGTTCATAGTTTACATGTAACAATGATTCATTGGGGACTAAAATAAGATGAAGGTGAGTTACTCCTGAAATAGGAGTTGGAAACAAGCATATTTACAGATATGTCATACACGCATACATCAAGTTGTAGGGGACTGGAAATTGGTAAAAGAATTAGGGTCAGGTCTGAATTTGGGAATAGAAGTTCACAAAATTTGATCTAAAATGAATTTAGCCTGAAAATTTCCCAACCTCTTATTGCATATACTTATTTAACAGCTGTCTCAATTACCCATCTGGTTAACTATTACAGCTGGCTGCACTTTTCTTGTTTTGTAATTTGTAACAAACTATAAATAGTGTAAAGCACTAACTATTCCAAAAGTACTAATAAATGATTGATTGATTGATTGGTTGATTGATTAAATACATTGATTGATGGGTAAAGATTGCACACCTAATCAATATCATTGAAGACTACCCACTCCCTGACTGTACACACACATTGACGATCAGTGCAAAAACAAAACTAACTCATCAAAGATTCCAAATGTAGCGGCAACTGGGTGGGTGGCGATGCTCAACTCCAGATCCTTAGACTCTGAGGTCTCTGGGGTTTGTGTCTCCTCATTCACTGTGACTGTGTAGAGCTTAGCTACAATGAGAACAAAAAACAAAAACAATTAATCTGGAAATGAATGCTCTTTCAATTTAAATTTCAAGTAAACTGCAGCTGCCTTTAGTTAAGGGAACTACTTCAAAGCACTAACAACTTGACAAGCAATTATGTACGATCAGCTTAAACAGATATTGATGAGGATCGCCATTTTCTTTGAAATCTTAAAAATGATTAAACAGCTTGTTTGCAGAGCCGCCATCTTCGTGCACACTATAAGTTTCATGAATAAATTGTGCATCGAAATGAGGCAGCAAACTGTGAGCGCTTGCCCATTACTGTTGGATAAATTGGGAGAAATTAAAAGAGATTGAACTGAAGGTTCCTCCTTACTTTTCTTGAATGTGTTGTGTTGTCACCGAGTTTGTATATGCTAATACAATTATTCTCTTCAATCTCGGTGAATATTCTGCCACTGTTCACCTTGATTTCAAAGAATAATTGTTAAATGTCATCACTGTTTTTCATGATAAATGGGCTTTTGTGACTTTCTTTAGAACGTCTCATGTCACAGGTTAGAATCAAGGTAGTATTGTATGTAATCCGTGTGCCTTGGAAGGCCTTGTTCATGCATGTTTCCTGTCTATATTTGAATAAACATCCAACTTCAAATACAGTGCAAGTGCCACTCAAATAAGCTCCACCCGGATGGCCAAAACAATAAAAAACCACTCAGCCTTGATAAGCACCCCTTTCTTCTTCCTAACCAAAAAAATGCAGTATTTAGATAAAACAGTGTTCATTTTTTTTCTTTTGTTGATGGAAAATAAAATTACTGAAAAGTTACGGTGGCTGCCAATGGTGAAAATGTAATGAGCACCAATCTTCGAACAAGCCCTCAGACTTTGATTAAGTGCCCACCTTGATTAATTGCCCACTCCAAAAATAAAGAAACCGCAGCTGCATAGGGTGCTTTTTCAAATAAAAATGTTATTATTATATATATTTGTTACCCTCAATCCCTGAGCTTTTCCATGACGTTTACTTACTGTTATACAAAGCTGCCATCATAGCAGTCAGACAGGCATCTGTCAGGTTCCCGTCATAATCCAGACACATCATATCTATGTACAACACCCACACAAGCTGCAGTCGGAAGAACAGAGCAAAACGTAGCAAAATCACACTCCCTGGGGGGTGGGGGCACAGAGCCATTCAAATCCCCTTTCCCCTCTTTTTTATAGTTTGAACCAATATCAAGTATGTTTTGGAGTCTTTGTAAAACCTAACTTTTTTAGAATAGTCAAACCTGCTCTCTATTCTAAGAAATGCCTTTTATTTGATATAAGGAGATGTTAAAAAGAAAAAAAAACCTGGATCAAGTATGAAATTCATCTTGGAGAATTTGTTCTCTTTGAATAGACTGTTAATTCTTGTAACAAAAAAAACTTATTTCATACAGATACAATCAGGAGAAGGCTTGGCTGGAAAGGAAAGGGTGAAGTTGTAGAACTTTACCAAAGTTGCAATCGGGATACTGCTGGTCAGGCTTACCTTCCCTTCCACAATGCAAAGTGATTCCAGATCAATCAGTTTACAGCTAAATAGACGAAAAAGCAAACCTATGTCATGCATGTATCACATTCTGTGGTTTTGGAATGTACTGTAGAATGAAGCTTACTGTAGCTTATTGCTGCAATAAATGTATGTTGACAAGTCCTTGGGCCAACTGAAAGGAATGTATCCAATAATGGGAAGTATATTATTGCCATACACTTTTTCAGAGGCAGTGTGTCCCTGGATTCCCACAGCAATCATAACAAAGGCCAGGGAACTTCTTAAAATGAAATATGTACTAGCTTATAAAGTGTGTCAAATTACATGTACACTCTCAAATTAGAAATTTTTTAAAAAAAAACTACTCAGTAGTTCAAAGTATTTTGTTCACCTACAATTACAGGTAGACAAGACTGAGCACTCTCTCATTGTTTAAATGTATGTACACTCTTAAACCACACACCATGTAACTAGAAAACAAATTGAACTAACTTTGAAACGATGTCATTAATAAACTGGCTTAGAATTTGTGCCTGCTCCCCAGGGGGCCCAGGACGAAACCTTGGTGAGCACAATGGTGGCAAGTCCACATTAGGAACTGTTGGGAAAAAAAAACACTATTATTATTAAACTAATAGTTAAAAAATTTTAGGTTCACAATTGTACCTGAACTCAGGGCTCAAAATACATAGTAATAAGTGATTTACAGCTGACCATTTTATTGTTTTTGGAAGGAGTTTTGCCCTGAAAATTTTAGCATGTCTTCGGATATGAGCAGAGTTTCACTTTACATGACCTGAACAGATCTTTTTCAAATAGTTGCTGCTGATTACAATGACCATGTTTACGCAGTGCTAATTAGCCTTGACATGATGTTAGACATAAACTCCAATGTGAATATTCATGAGCAAAAATTCACAATTTCATGCAATGTTGGAGATTTAGATTCAACAACAAGTTGAGGCAAACTCTGCAAAAATGAATCTGTTGTCACTGTAAAAAAGGTCTTTTTCTCACTGTCTTTTGTGTTTTGTAAAAATTGTGCTCAAATTCTTAAAATAATTATGCAATTGGGTGATATTTGAAGTTCATTGTAAAACATGATAATACAACATTTATTTAGTAAATATCAGAGGCCCTACAGGTAAGCTAACGGTACTCTTAAAGGCAACTATTAAAAAAATACAATTGCAGGAAGTCAACCAACTTTAAGACTTATAAAATATGCGCAATCCTCTTCTACATGAGTGTATACAGTAATCAAATCATGGTCAAAACTGTCAACTTAAATTTAAGTAGACTACAAGTTTGCATAAAAATTATCATCTCTTCTAAAACACATATTGTGTTATAACTAGAAAAGTTTATGAGGTGGAAAGATAAATTATCCTCTCTGTCCTCATTTAAATTGAGAAAAAAAGGCAAATTAAGGTAGTAAGGGCTAAACAACTTGAGTGGAACAAGATCCTGGGGAGGGGGGGTACTCCAATATATTGGCTATACGGGTATGTGCCACTGGAAAGGGTATGATTTTCAAGCCATTTATTCCAGGATAGGGTCTAGCAATCAAAGAAAATTGGTTTAGTGTAGCATCTCTTTTAACAAGATCGCCAAGCGGACTATGGTTTCAATACAAAATATTGTAGTAAAGTGTACTCTGGTATAAGGTCACAACATTTTCAAAATAAATTATTTACTCTAGTTAACGGTACTATGTTTTTGCAAACCTAGCAGCACACCCCAACCTAAACTATTAGGGAGTACCTCCTACCCCCCCCCCTCCCCCCTCCCCGGAACAAATCACAGTCAGACACCACAGGTGAAAACTGAATGTTACCTATAAATCCATTTTT
>JAOBRG010398644.1:0-10179 GCA_027574985.1 Umimayanthus nakama | reverse complement strand
TTTTGACTTAAATTATACATCATTTGTATAAATTATGGTATCCAAATACTAAAAGAACCTCAACAAGACTTTACACACCTTTCCAGCCATAAAAGAGTTATCTTCACAAGCACAGCTCTCCGAGTGGCACTTAGACTAGAGTATGAAATAAAGAATGGCTTAGCTGCCATATCACACATGTGACTAATAGAACGATCCCAAAATGAGAACCTCAAGTTAATTATATATATATTTTTTATGATCTACAATTTTAAGCTAAAATACAGCGTTTCAATGCAAATTTTTAGATGTCAGTCAATCTTACCCCTCCGAAATCACCTGGAGTTGGACGTGAGCAAAGCAGTGACCGATTGAGTAAATATTGATTTGAGGAAGTAGTAGTTGAAGTACCACTAAGTTACAGAATGCACCCACTCATTTTTTTTAGATTAACAAATCTTGAAATGCGCGAAAAAAGCTTTCTCAACAAAAACAAGGTGACCAATGGGCTTATTTTCGGACCTACGCATAATTGCCTGCATGCATGCCAGCATGGAGATGGTGATTCTGTATTTTCTATTTAATGATTTATAAACGTACGGGAACTGCCCATGTTCTTTGGATTTAAACCCTAAATAGAGTAATAACTGTTGCATACTTAGCAGACGAGAACCCCATACAAGCACCTAAATTCCCATGAGGCAAAACCTGACTTGCAGCTCTCACAACATACCTTATTTTGTGCAGTGTTCATGAAATCTCTTGCAGCCAATCCCACATCCGCCATTTTGTTTGACGAGAGCGAACGCACAGCATGCCAAACAACAAGCGCAACCCATATTTGGTCAAAACTTCCTTATTTGATTATGGAACAGCTGTTGCCTTATTTGGTGGTCGTAGCGGTTGATTTAAAAATCTCGTTTTCAAAGTCAAAAACTCGAAATTACATTCATTTGGCAACCTATATTTTCCACGGAGAAGAATGTCAGGGCAAAATATTAAACAAGGAAAACCAGTCCTTCAAGGAAAGAACCTACAAGTTCCCGTATCGCCACCAAATGTTAATGACAATCAAGCCGGTTGTCCGGGCTTCGTTCAAAGACAAAGGTACGGTGCACACTCTTGGGCATTTATTCTTGATCAGTCGTTCGAAATTATAAGCAATACAGTTTAGTCAACAAACAAAGCAATGCAACACAAGTAACTTTAACACACTCCTTTTTAGGAAAACTTTTTTAATAAGAACATGAAGCTAAAAAATGCCCAAAATCTGAGAATATGTTATTTTAATAGAACACATCCGGGCATTATTACCCGAGCAAATATTTATTAGGGTGAGGAAAGAACGTTTATTTTTTATTTAATTTCTCGACTAATCTTCGTCAGTGCAATATCGCTTCTGTAGTGTCGTGCAAGTACTACTTTGTTTTCAAAACATTATATTTTTTATTTACAGGCGCGGATCCAGAAATATTTGAAAGAGGAGGTCCAAAACTTAAAAGCTGTGATTTTATTATAAACCTTCTAGAAACAGGGAGCCCAAAATCCCTTAAAATGACTTTTGAATGTTCATTTCAGACTCAGTCATATTTTTTTACAAATCTTTTGCAAATTCTCCACCAAAAGGAACGGGGGGGGCTGAAAGGCCCCTTCCCCTAAACCTGCCACTGATTTATTGTGATTCTTTCTTGCTGCCACCGGTTGGTTCAGTTGTTGCTGATTTAAAATTGAAAATGTACACCCCAGGGGCCCCCTCTCAGATGTATCAATAATGGTATAGGGGATGGGGTTGGGGGGGGGAGGGAGGGAGATGGAGGATCAACAGAGGTTCATATTTTTATACCCCCAAAAAATCCCAACTTCAGAATTTGTCTACCCAAATTAAAGGATATGCATACCCCAAACAATCCGAGTTTTTAAGGACTGTACTAAATCAAATGTCTCAAAAATTAATAAGCTGACACTGACACATTGTACAAAATTAGTTGTAATATGTACATTGTTTTCATTTTTCATTGCAAACTCAGTAGATTAATTTTTTGCAGTTGAACTGAATGAAATTCCTTTTAAAGATTTTTTTTTATTTTCAATGTTCCAAAACTGTATTTGGATGACTTGTTATTTCTTTACAGAGCGACATTCATGAGCCCCACAGACAACATGTTTTCACCTTGCACAAAGAAAATTATGTCCAGACGTGGACCCATGTAAGTATTATCAGCATTTAAGGGTGTTTTCCTTTACTTTGACCCTTCACATCAGGATTTTTTACCGGGAGTGGCCCTAACTGATAACAACATACATGTACTTACAAAATATCAAAACTGACAATTGTTTTTGAACTTTGTGTTTTACAAACTCAAAAAAAATGATATTTGGAAATTCCAGAAATTTAAAAAAAAAATAAAACAAAAGCTTTTTTCTTAATTACTGTAAGTACTAATAGATATCTAGACCATATTTTTACAGGATTTTTGCTTAAAACTCGGGGATTAGCCTATACACTAGTAATAATCGTACTTGCATAAGGCCAGACAGCCACATGCAGAAAAATGACTCGTATAAATTTGTGAGTTGGTTGTACCAGAGTGGCTCAGGGTAAAGTTCGATGACAGATTTACTAGGATTGGGTGGTAGTCAGGATTTCGGCACATATTTATTTAGTAAAATGGCATAAACCCCCCCCCCTCCCCGCCCCCTTCTTCTATACTGTTTGACAGGTGTTCTAGTAACACTTTAAATCCAAGGGGTTTTTTCTATTTTCTGATATTCCTTTTTTGGCTGTACTGCTCATAAAATGGTATGTACATGGAACTGATACATGACCTAAATATTACAGCTGTCTTTATAATATAATGTATTGTTCAGTATGTACACATTAAAACTTTCCTTCTTTTTGTTTCTATTCTACAGGGGACAACGCCAGCTGCTTACAGCAGCTTTTAGGAACCAAGCACAGAAGGAAAATGCACAGTGAAGAAATTTGCATCGGACCAAACTTGCAACCTTTAAATTTTAACTTATGTTTTTAAATCTACTAAGCCATTGACTAGACTGTAAATACTACAACAAAAATTAGAGCAGCATCATTTTAAACATAGTATTATTCAAGTTTAATGATTAACAAGACTAGTAATATAAAACTGTGTACCGAGGTTCATTTATTCAGTTTTAATTGCTATGTAGTTGTACAGTACAATCAAGTCTGCTTCTGGACAGCCTCAGTATAGTTTTGTGCAGAGTTTATTTTAACTTCTATTCATATATTTGTGTTTTAATGAAACTGTTACGGTACTAAAAGCAGTGAAATAAATGTAAATCACAGTGTTATAATTTGTGTCAAGTTATTTTCCCTAAAAAAATTGACACCATTTCAATACAACTAAAATATGTTACTGGGGATACTCTAAAATGACTTGAAGGTTTTTGTGTCCTCGTTACCCAAAGCAACTGTGACACCTAATTAGCGTCAAAGAGTGTGTTAATAAACAAAGAACAGTTGCAACAAAGCTTAAGGTAACTGGTCAAACAGCAAGACTTTAAAGCCAAAAAAGTCAAGTAAAGATCCTAGGGTTAACATTGTTATTCTCCTCCATGTCGTAGTGACAGTCCACACTTGCTCACTGAATTTTCTACATTAAAAGCAAATCCTGACCTCAAGTGTTAGTTTTTCCTATACAATGGTCACATGCCTAGATTAGCCTTTGTGTTAACAATTTGATGGTGACCATCATATTATCGTCCACACTTTCATCCTTCTTTTCTTAAGTATTGCTTGCAAACACTAATATCCTGGAAGTAAAATACAAAACTAATAGTCTTATTGAAACAATTATTCAAGAAAAACTTATGAAATTATACTCAGACGATACCACATGGGTTCTCAAAACAATCCCAAGTCTATATCTAATGATCATGTTCAGAGAAAGGTGGTGGACCTCTGGGTGCTTTCAAATGTTTTGGAGGCAGAGCTACCCCTTTCTTCACCATAGTTAAGTTGGGCATGTGGTCATGACATAGGGAATGTCTGCAAGGACTAATTGTCCTCAAATTTAATCTTCTTGCCTTCAAAAGGAACAAGTCCTTTTTCCTGAAGTTTCTTTTTCTTGCTGGCTTCCCATGAAGGGTGAAGAGCCCCCTTTTGACTTGGTGTCTGTGTGTCTTTGTTGGTGGATGGTCTTTTGCGATCTTGATTTGCATATATATTTTGTTTGCCTGCCCTTTGACCTCCCTTAGATTTAACAAATTCTGTTTTTAAGTGCTTTGCTTCTTTGCCATACTGTTTCATCCACTGCTTTCGCCTTGCCCGCTGCCCCATTCGATTGGTCTTGATATCTTTCTTTTTCTTTACAACCTGTTTATTCTTTAATTTTGTCCTTTTAACATCACCTTCAGCTATTTTAGCCATGCTACCAACAAACACAGAGTCCAAACCTTTGTGTTGTACACGTTCTATTCCACCTATCTCATCATCGCTGATGCTGATATCAGAATCAAACGAAAAATCATTTGGAGTACTATCAGATGCATTACCACAGCTTTGTTTCATGACTTTCCGGCCAGCACTTTGAATTTGATCAACCTCTTCTTTGATCGGTGTTATGGAGTTTCCACTTTTGATACTCTTTTTACCAGACTTACTTGCTTTATTAGCTTTCTGTTTCGCCTTAACTTGTTTGCTTTTTAGCTTTGGCTTTTTGCCTGTATTACTATTTGTGTTATCAAGTCCTCCGGTCAACACCGCCTGCATGGGTTTTGTGTTGATAAGTCTTTGAACAAGCGCATTTTCAACCCCCGCTGTGTCGTCAAGTTTCTCTGACTCCCCACGGTTCACCGTAATCCTTAAGGTCATTTCTACTAGCTCGTCCGCCGTAGCATTTTTCAGATATTCCATCTGTTTATGAATTCTCTCTGCTTTTCGCTTGTTCTTCTCGATTTGTCCTGGAGTACCTTTCTTGTTTTGAAGCTGGTGAATTCTTCGAGTTAAACGGCGAAATTCGTAAATCCTCGCTTTCTTCACTTCCCTCTTGATTGCTTTAGTCTCTTGCGCTTCCATGATTTTCGTTTTAGGTTGAAATGTTGCAAAAAAATGAGGTAAAACGCAAATAATATTTCACTATTCTTGTTGGGATCAGTCCGCCATCTTGGATTGCCTCGTTTTGACTAGGAGGTCGCTGACCGTATGCAGGCTCAATTAGCCGTAACCAAGCAGCAAAGAAGCCACAAGTGAGAGTCAAAATGGTGGGTATTTTGCACAGTTTTTGTGTTGTAATTTACGTTAAACGAAGCAAATCAAGTTTGTAAAGATTTTGCAGGATCATAACGCAGTTGGGAATATTTCTGTGTTAACTGATTGACGTACTGTGCGCGATACTCATACTGTCTTAACTTAATTCTTATATTAAGAAGGTTGTGTGATGTTAGTGAAGTTTTTTTGAACCGATCCGTTGAATGATAAAGATTTTTTTAAGTCCTTATCAAGTTGGAGATGACGTTCTGATAGTTGAGGACAGATCACTGCTGAGTTGTAGACCTCGGAAAGTGTTCTTGAGTCAATTTCAAACTGGAGTCATTAGAATACAAGACAGTAATTTGAGTGATAACTGATACTCTGCTCTGTTGTTTTATAAGAGTTTTAAAACCCTTACCAAAGATGTGATTTAATTTGTTTTGTAAAATTTGTTTGCAGACCACTTTCCCCATCGCATGAGCCCACCCCACAAGAATTTGTCCCTGGAAGTTATTAGTATAACCATCCCATCCATCCCATCCCTCCATAGTTCATATACCCTACCCCTCTGAAAGTTCTAATTCAAACTCCTGGTTTTATTTTAAATTTTTGGCTTGTGCAACCTCAAAATGTCAATTAACCTTCCTTGAAATTGGAGAAAGGATTTTTTCTGAAACTGTGAATTAGTTTATTTTGTTATTATAGTTGTTAAATAAGCATTTACTAGATATACCCCTTTTTTGCAGCCACCCAAAGCCAAAGGCAAGGCTCCCAAGAGCCCAAAGCTCAGCAAAGCAGAGAAAGAAAAGTTGAAAAAAGAAGAAGCTGAAAGAAAAGCTAGAGAAGAAGGTATTAATTAGTATGTAGATAATTATCGATAAGACTTTAACAAAGTTCTTCCCCAACAAAAATGAAAAAGATTTCATGCTCTTGCATCTTCATTTATGAAGGAAGAACAACAAACTATAGCTAGTTCATTGAGTCAGCACTTATCCTCAGGGGGGAGGGGGAGGGAAGAGGACATTCCCAATAGTGGTCAAGATATCATTATCATCATCATCCTTTGGCTTTGACAGTGGCTGGGATGTTTCACACAGCAGTTTTTCACACGATTTGTTTCAGCATAGGATTACTAAATTCACTACTGCAATACCTGTGTTCCTCTTCAGCATCTGAAGAAAAGTCATATTGCGACTTTGAATTGTCTTGCATTTCCAACAGGAAGCGTCAATCTGCACCTGAGTGCGTCTGGAATTTAAGTTGGCTATAAAAGGGATCAGAAACATACCCTTTTTGCAAACCAACAAAACATGAATAGCTAGAAACCAGCCAACAAAAACATAGTGGTCATAAAATAGCCTGTATTTGCCTATCATTTATTCTCAAACCTTCAAAATGACAGTCATTCACGGAAATGTTAGCAGGAGCAAATTAAAACAAATATTAAATTTAATAGTCAATTAAGGGGAATACCCCAAAGAAATTGACCAATTTTCAACACAATTTAATCTGTTTCATATTAAGTTACTTGAACTTTAAGACACTATTACTTAATCTACTGTTAAGTGCAAAAATGATGAAGTGATTGTTGATAGTTGTTAATTCTCCCTATTAAATAACACCATTGTTTCTCTTCATCATTGTTTCTCTTCATAACCTTTATAATCTATTATAAGGAACAAGTAAGAAACCCCAGCCCTTTCCCCGGTCCATTCCAAGAATTTTGCAGTCTGTCACAATTAAAGCAACTAATTACTGCAGCAGCAAATCATTTCAATGCATTTTCTTAGAGGAAGCAAAGCTAAGAGCAGAACAAGAACAGTTAGAACGAGAAGAAAGGGAAAGACAAGAACGAGAAGAAAAAGAAAGACTAAGAGAAGAGGTAAGCGGAAAGAAATGTCTTATTTGAGATTGGATAATCTTGTGGCATACTTAAGAAGCTTGTCAGTAATAATAACAAGAAAATGAATAACAAAAAAGTTTTAAGATTAAATAAAATAAGAAAGAAAGAAAAAGGAAATAATAGTTTTTTGTAGCACAAAATTAAATAATTTATAATTTTATTTGTATATTTTAATACAATTTTTTTTTTAAGTTCTTACGGTATGAAAGATAGTACAATATATTACATCAGAAGCTCATATACATGCATTTATTAAATACTGAGCACTGGATATTGAAATTCCGGTATCTGATTGGCCTTCTACTCATGGTATAAATCCTATATACTACAATATGTCCAAATATGGAAACTGAAAGTTTTATCACGGAAAATCTCCCCTTAAAATGGCCGAAAACTTGACTCGGTAAAAAATAGAATTCGAGATATTTTTATCCAGTGTTTGGTATTTAATAAAACAATTATTCCACTCACGCTTGTTGGATATTAGCTTATGATAGCTGACTCAGTGCTTCGCACCTCGTCCGCTATCTAAAAGCTCATATCCAACGCGCGCTCGTGGAATAATTGTTAAATATCTTATGATCTTCTGATTACATGTAATCATCTTTTTTTGCCTGTGGTATGTTGACCATGTTTAGAGACTTTATGGCAAGTTTTGTAGTAAATATGCCACTCACTTGAATTTTTAAGTTTTTTCCATGGGTATATAAAAGAAATTTTTGTCAGAATTAATTAATTTATATAATACTGTTTACATTCCTGTGCCCAACATCTCCTGACCTTTCACCTGATCCCTTGGCCTCCCATTAAATGCATCACAACATTACTGTAACTTGTAAAGACAAGTACTCACACTAATTGATTCAATCTCATCTATACATGGTTAACGTTTTCTGACTGAGTTTTAACCTTATAAAACATCTTCTTTTTCTTTATTTGTTCATTGAAAGATTAAAAAACCTTTTTAACACATACAACCAGTTATTAAATGGGTTAATTTATGTCATACTAATGTTCTACCCAGGAGCGAGCCCGTCACCAAGCTGAGGTTGACGAGTTACAGGAGGTGCTGCAGTCCAACTGGCAACAGCTAAAGACATTACAGTCTGAGGAAAGGGCCAAGTCAAAGGTATAGGGACAACTATCAAACAGTATACCTAGCCAATGATAGTTAAATTGAAAAATGCCTTAAACATTGATTTATTTACTGCATTCAAAAAAGTAAACTTATAATCTTCACCCCTCCTAATAGAGCCCAGGAGCTAAAGGACTTATTTAAAAAGCTTGGACAAAGAAACCATCAAATGGCTCCATTTTAGTGGTTTCGGGAATCAATATATGGTTAATTAAGTAACTGCTGGCATATACACATCCATGGCAATGTTGACCAAATATTCATATAACAAAAGCAATTTACTGAACATGTGCATGAAAAAAACAGTTTCTCCCATAGATATAACCATGATAGAATCTGGCCATTTTTAACTAACATTTTCACAGCCAGAAAAATGCTGAGGGGGAGGGGGTCAACTTATAAAAATTAAGCCTGCTGGGACTTTGAGGCCTAAAGCTTGAAGCTTTGAGGCATTAGCACAATCGAAACTTGCAGTATACCTTTAGTCCAACTATGTTAGGAGCAATGATCAATAAATGTGTCCTGATTTCTCATTTTCAAATGTTGGCAGATATGTGTAGTGCAAGAGATATATTTTTAAATAAATGTTAATTGCACACTCACCCGTCAGGCACATTCAACTTGACATTCACTCATGGAACCCAAAACATTGAGGGCTGTACTATATAATCGATACAGGCCATTTAAGAAAACAAATTTTAAGGTGGGGAGGCAGCATTTTTTAAAGGGGAGAACAGGGATTAAAGAACCAAATAACAACCTGCATGGTTTCAATGTTTATAGTTTAAATATTTTGTTTCACAATTATGTGACCCTACCCTGTTTTACTGTTATTGTAATTGTATAATTTACATGTAAACTTGCTTTTCACAGTGGGAAAGATACATGTTGTGTGATGGCACGCCTGACCCTGCAGTCAGTCGGGAACTCAACACATACATGAACCTGTGGAGAGAGGACAAACAGTCAAAGCCAGTGAAAGAAATTCTTAATGAATGTGAAGAAGCACTGAGAGTAAGTAGTTATGAATGAGGTTGTCAATTGTCAAAACTGTGAAACTCTGTTACATATTAAGTATAAGTTTGGTCAGTTGACTAGCTTTAGGCACAATATTATATATTATTATATGGCTGAATGATTTTGCATGCTGTGATTGGTTTATTCCAGGTCCGTAAGTAACTGTATGGACCACCTTTTCAAAACTGGAGTTAAATATACAAAGCATATAAAAACATCTTATAAGCCTGATTTTATCAATCCGTATGGCAAGTTATGGATCCTCGTTTTTTCCTTCCTTGTTTTCAAGGAAAAAACTCTGTCCATAACTTGCCATACAGACCTCACACTCAGCTAATAAGAGGTATATATCTGAGTTACTAATTAAACTTTAGCCAGGTATAAGTTAGGATATTTATTTGTCTAAGAAAAGGTATAATTTTGTTATTTCTAGCTAATAGGAGAGCTGGAGCACTTCTTGGCTGAAGCGACAGAAGAAGATTTGTCAGAGGAGGATATTGACCAGCACAGAAAGGTTGGTAGTAGAGAGGACTGTGATACATGTAACATTCAGTTCGGGAAGAAATCGGTACATGTAAACAAGGAGGATTGTCTGTATTGTTTTATTTTGTACCCAGGGATAGGATAGGATGTGGGTTGGGGTTGTCTAAGAATGACATTTACCTCTTTTACATGCAATGGTTCTGTAGAAACAGCCTATTGAAAGTTCTTCATGAAAGATTGTTTCTTCCCTCAGGATATTGTAAAAATTCAAGAGTTAATCAACATTAAACTGGAAGAGGCAACCATGAGTCTGCTGGTGGTAAGTTTTGCTCTGTTGATGTCATGCTATATCTGGCTGGGTGTCATGCTACATCTGGCTGGGTGTCATGCTACATCTGGCTGGGTGTCATGCTATCATCTGGCTGGGTGTCA